>CM070480.1:49994490-50171990 GCA_036324585.1 Champsocephalus esox | reverse complement strand
ACACAAACACACAACACACACAGAACACACACACAAACACACACACAGAACACACACACAAACACACACACACAACACAACACACACAGAACACACACACAACAACACACACACAAACACACACACAACACACACACAACACACACACACAACACACACACAAACACACACATCAGAACACACACACACAGAACACACACAACACACAACACACAACACACAACACACACAACACAACACACACAACACACACACAGAACACACACACAGAACACACACACAACACACACACAACACACACAACACAAACACACACAACAACACACACACAACACACACAACACACACACAAACACACACACAAACACACACACAACACACACAACACAACACACACACAACACACACACATCAAACACACACACAGAACACACACACACAGAACACACACACACAGAACACACACACAACACAACACAACACACACACAACACACACACACAACACACACAGAACACACACACAACACACACAACACACACACAGAACACACACATCAGAACACACACACAGAACACACACACAGAACACACACAACACAACACACACATCAGAACACACACAACACACAACACACACACAACACACACAACACACACACAGAACACACACACAGAACACACACAGAACACACACACAGAACACACAACACACACAGAACACACACACAGAACACACACACAGAACACACACAGAACACACACACAACACACACACACACAAACACACACACAGAACACACACACACACAAACACACACAACAGAACACACACACACATCAGAACACACACACAGAACACACACAGAACACACACATCAGAACACACACACACAGAACACACACATCAGAACACACACACAGAACACACACAAACACACACAGAACACACACATCAGAACACACACACACAGAACACACACACACAACACACACACGAACACACACAGAACACACACACACACACAACACACACACAGAACACACACACAACACACACACACACACACAGAACACACACACACAACACACACACAACACACACATCAGAACACACACACAAACACACACACAAACACACACACACAGAACACACACACAGAACACACACACAGAACACACACAAACACACACAGAACACACACACAACACACACAACACACACAGAACACACACACAGAACACACACACACAGAACACACACATCAGAACACACACAGAACACACACACATCAACACACACAACACACACAACACACAACACAACACACACATCAGAACACACACACAGAACACACACACACAGCACAACACACATCACAACACACACACAACAACACACATCAGAACACACACTAGAACACACACATCAGAACACACACACTAGAACACACACACTAGAACACACACACACTAGAACACACACACACAGAACACAACACACACTAGAACACACACCAGAACACACACATCGAACACCAACACTGAACACAAACTAGAACACACACATCGGAACACACACATAACACACACATCGAACACACACATCATAACAACACATCGAACACACACTAGAACACACACATCAGAACACACACACACTAGAACGCACACATCAGAACACACACACACACACACTAGAAACACACATCAGAACACACATCAGAACACACACACACTAGAACACACATCAGAACACACACATCAACACACACATCAGAACACACACATCAGACACACACCAGAACCACACATAGAACACACACACACATCAGAACACACACACATCATAACACACACATCAGAACACACACACACAAACACACACACAACACACAACACACACACAACACACACACAACACACAACAACACACACACACAACACAACACACACACAACACACAACACACAACACACACACAACACACACAACACACACACACACACAAACACACACACACACAACACACACACAGAACACACACACACACAAACACACACACACAACACACAACACACAACACACACAAACACACACACACAACACAACACAAACACACACACAACAACACACACACAACACACACACACAACACACACACACAAACACACACACAGAACACACACACAACACACAACACACACAACACACACACACAACACACACACAAACACACAACACACACAAACACACACACACACAACACACACACACAGAACACACACAACACACACACACACAACACACAACACACACATCAGAACACACACTACAACACACACTAGAAACACACATCAGAACACACACACATCAGAAAGCACTCATCAGAACACACACACAACACACACACTACAACACACACACACTCATCAGAACACACATCAGAACACACACAACACACACACTACAACACACACACACACACACACACTACAACACACACACACACACACATCAGAACACACACGACAACACATACAACACACACTACAACACACACACACACACACACACACACACTACAACACAACACACATCCAAACACACACACATCAGAACACACACTACAACACACACACTACAACACACATCAGAACACACACACTAGAACACCACACACACACACACTAGAACACACACACTAGAACACACACCAGAACACACACATCGAACACCCACACTGAACACACACTAGAACACACACACTAGAACACACACATCATAACACACACATCGAACACACACACTAGAACACAAACATCGAACACACACTAGAACAAACACATCAGAACACACACACACATCAACACACACATCAGAACACACACACATCACAACACACACACACACACACTAGAACACACACACTAGAACACACATCAGAACACACACACTAGAACACACACTCGAACACACACACTCGAACACACACACAGAACACACATCAGAACACACATCAGAACACACACATCACAACACACACACTACAACACACATCAGAACACACACACAGAACACACATCAGAACACACACATCAGAACACACACACTAGAACACACACACATCAGAACACACACATCAGAACACACACATCAGAACACACACACTAGAACACACACACACTAGAACACACACACTAGAACACACACATCAAAACACACACACACACCAGAACACACACACATCAGAACACACACATCAGAACACACACATCAGAACACACACATCGAACACACATCAGAACACACACATCACAACACACACATCACAACACACACACTACAACACACACATCAGAACACACATCAGAACACACACACTAGAAAACACACTAGAACACACACATCAGAACACACACATCAGAACACACACACTCGAACACACTCACTAGAAAACACCACTAGAACACAGACAACACACACTACAACACACACACACACACACTAACACACACACTACAACACATACACACTACAACACACACACACACACACACACATCAGAACACAACATCGAACACACACACATCGAACACACATCAGAACACACATCAGAACACACACACACACCAGAACACACATCACAACACACACACATCAGAACACACACACCAGAACACACACACATCTGAACAACACACACACATCAGAACACACACATCAGAACACATCAGAACACACACACTCAAACACACATCAGAACACACACAGACTAGAACACACACATTACAACACACACATAGAACGCACACATCAGAACACACACTACAACAAACACACATCAGAACACACATCAGAACACACACAACAGAATACACACTACAACACACACACACACATCAGAACACACACATTAGAACACACGCACTACAACACATACACACATCCGAACACAGACACACACACACACCAGAACACACACACATCAGAACACACACGCAGACTAGAACACACATTAGAACACACATGCAGACTAGAACACACACATTAGAACACACACACTAGACCACACACTAGAACACACACACTACAACACACGCACTAGAACACACTACAACACACACACACTACAACACACACACTACAACACACACACACTACAACACACACACACTACAACACACACACACTACAACACACACACACACTACAACACACACACACACACACACATCAGAACACACACACATCAGAACACACACACATCAGAACACACACACATCGAACACACACACATCGAACACACATCAGAACACACACACACCAGAACACACACACCAGAACACACACACATCTGAACATACACACACACATCAGAACACACACATCAGAACACACACATCAGAACACATTTCAGAACACACACACTCAAACACACATCAGAACACACACAGACTAGAACACACACATAGAACACACACATCAGAACACACATCAGAACACACACACTAGAACACACACATCAGAACACACATCAGAACACACACACAACAGAAACACACTACATCACACACACACACACACTAGAACGCATACACCAGAACACACACACTAGAACACACATCAGAGCACACACCAGAACGCACACACTAGAATGCACACACTAGAACACACACACACACATCAGAACACAAATCAGAACACACACATCAGAACACACACACACACATCAGAACACACACACACAACACACACTAGAATACACACACAGAAACACACATCAGAACACACACACATCAGAACACACACACACACTAGAACACACACACAGTAGAACACACTACAACACACACCCTACAACACACACACTACAACACACACACTACAACACACACACTACAACACACACACACATCAAAACACACACACTAGAACACACACATCAGAACAAACACACATCAGAACGCACACACACACACACACACACACACACTACAACACACACATCAGAACACACACACATCAGAACACACACACTAGAACACACACATTAGAACACACACACATCAGAACACACACACTAGAACACACACACTAGAAAACACACATCAGAACACACACTAGAACACACACACTAGAACACACACATCAGAACACACACACTAGAACACACACATCGAACACACACATCGAACACACACATCATAACACACACACTAGAACACACACACTAGAACACACACATCAGTACACACACATCAGAACACACACACTAGAACACACACATCAGAACACACACACTAGAACACACACATCAGAACACACACATCAGAACACACACACTAGAACACACACATCAGAACACACACACTAGAATACACACATCAGAACACACACTAGAACACACACACTAGAACACACACATCAGAACACACACATCGGAAGACACACATCGGAACACACACATCAGAACACACACACTAGAACACACACACTAGAACACACACATCAGAACACACACATCACAACACACACACTAGAACACACACACTAGAACACACACATTAGAACACACACATTAGAACACACACACTATAACACACCCACTAGAACACACTTATCAGAACACACACATCAGAACACACACATCAGAACACACACACACACACACACACACACACACACACACACACACACACACACACTACAACACACACATCAGAACACACACACATCAGAACACACACACATCAGAACACACACACATCAGAACACACACACTAAAACACACACACACACACACACACACACACTAGAACACACACATAAGAACACACACATCAGAACACACACACTAGAACACACACATCAGAACACACACATCAGAACACACACACTAGAACACACACACATCGGAACACACACACTAGAACACACACATCAGAACACACACACTAGAACACACTCTAGAACACACACATCAGAACACACACATCAGAACACACACACTAGAACACACACATCAGAACACACACATCGTAACACACTCATCAGAACACACACACTAGAACACACACATCAGAACACACACACTAGAACACACACATCAGAACACACACATCGAACACACACACTAGAACACACACATCAGAACACACACATCAGAATACACACATCGGAATACACACATCGGAACACACACATCAGAACACACACATTAGAACACACACATTAGAACACACACATCACAACACACACAACACACACACACACACACACACACACACATTAGAACACACATATCAGAACATACACACTTGAACACACATAAGAACACACACACTAGAACACACACATCAGAACACACACACTAGAACACACACACTAGAACACACACATTAGAACACGCACACTAGAACACACATTAGAATACACACATCAGAACACACACACTAGAACACGAATGTTCTCATAAAATCTCAAATTCGACATTTCTAATACCCCCCTCCCCCTAGAGCCATGCTGAACAGTTTGAGCTACAGATTTTCTGAGGTGCTCAAAATGTTCAAAATGCTCAAAATGCTTTTCATCGGAAGTAGCACTTCCGATGAAAAGGGGCGTGGTCATTTAAAAAAGGGCGTGGTAATTGTGGGGCTTTTCGTCCCGGATAGAGATGTTGGCACACATCCCAAGTTGTTCAGTGGGGTCATATTAGTCTAGAACAATTGAGATATTCTCTCCTAAATTAAGTGCATACATATCTAACCCAGGTCCTAGACTAATTCACGCGATTCAATGCACTGCCTCGTCTCGATTCTGACAGGTGACAGGTTGAAACAGTTTCGAATTTGAGCGCTTCACTTTATAACCGCTCTAAACAATGCGCAATGTGTGGGTTGTTGTCGTAGTTTGCGTTGTTGCTGTTGAGTTGTTGTTGGTATTGCATTTGAATTGTAGTATCATTATAGAGCAAGCCAGGTCGTTCTGGCTCGGGAAACACATCGAAATGTGGAGAAGTTGTGAACAAAAAGTCAATTATCAGTAATATAAAAACAGTTGAATAGATTAAGGAATAGATAGCCCAGTGGGTAGAGCCGGCGGCCCGATTGTGGCGATGTGGTTCAAAGCCCGGATGTACTTTTAATCATTGCTTTTCAACTTTAATACTTTAATGACTGATAAACGGTCCTCTCCTCCCAGTCCAGCACTCTCTATAATTATCAATCTTTAATTGCAAATAGAACATGATATTCAGTCTTGGTGTGTGTGTGCATCGAATATTTTTCAAGGCAAAGATACGTTAAACCCACTGCAGCCTTGCACTTCGCCAGGATGTGCGCTCATAGAGCATGCGCAACTTTGACCACGCCCCCCAAAAGGCTCGTTCACATTAAGCACGTGCATTTGCGTACACGTAACAGCACCGCACGTTCATGACAGTATGGTACTGGATTTATATTAACGAGGCGGCAGTTAGCAGCTAGCGGCTAGCTAGTAAATTATGCTAAGTTACACGTCAATCGTTATGTACTTTTATATTACGCTGACATCAGGATCTAGTGATATCCAAGCAACAGAGCTTCAGTTAGCATGATACTTGTGTGGGTTGTACATGAAACCACTTGGTAATATATAAAAATGTCGAAGCCTGTTTTGATCAATTGTGAGTTAAAACTTTATCTAACAAGTAAAACTGATGATGGATTACTGTGGTGGAGTTAAAATAACAATAGCCTATTTCTTTTTGAAATGTGATGGAGTAAAAGGATAGTAACTGTGACTATATGTTAAGTACCCAACAAGTAACTAAAACATATAGTACTTGAAGGAAAGGTGTAAAATGTTCCCATAAATACCAATATCACACACGACAACACCCCTTTTTGTTAAATACCAACCATGTGTATATAAATATGCCGCTAAAATTGTGTAATATACCAGGCTGCTAAATCTTCCAAACTGTTACAGGATATGTATTTTGTGAAATGTGTATTTTTTTTAAATTATAATTTCTTGTTTTGAATCTTTAATACTTCAAATCAAATCAAATCAAGTTTTATTTATATAGCACATTTATAAATTATTTTTGGTGGAGCCAAAGTGCTGTACATATAATAAAAATAGCCTACAGTAGAGACACTTTACAGCATATACAACAGCACAGATTGTTCAGAATATCAGTATGAGAAAAACGACACCCTCTGTCCTCAGACCCTCTGTCCTCAAACCCTCTGTCCTCAGACCCTCTGTCCTTAGACCCTCTGTCCTCAGACCCTCACATCGTACAAGGAAAAACTTCCAGAGAAAACCCACAGTTTAAAGGGGACATGAGAGAAACCTCAGGGAGAGCAGCAGAGGAGGGATCCCTCTCCCAGGACGGACAGACGTGCAATAGATGCCGTGTGTAAATCCAAGAGATAATACATTTTACAGCATATAGACCGAATGTTAGGAAATGCATGTGTCTGTAATGAGAAGATGAATCCACAAGGATGTCAGCTACAGTCCTGTGGAAGCCATCAGGAAAGCAGCATGACGAGACCCAAGATGGACTGCTTTCAGATTTGTCCGTCATTGTTAAAAAAAATCCGTCATAGACGGAAAATATTCGGTTAACGCAACCTCTGATTGCGACACTTATTTGGTTAAAGGCGCTGTCACACTGTCCCGAAATTGACACCCGATGGACACACGATAAAGGAAATGTTCAAATTCGGCTCTGATCGTAGCAACATCGGGCCATTCGTGTGGGCATCTTAAGCCATCGTATGACCGCCGGTGGAGTTTCTCAGGCTCTGTCAAAACACTGTCACTACACAATGATACTGTACTGATATTTTCAGACTGTGTTCTTTACTTTATCCGTCTTTATATGTAGAAAATATTACGTTTTCTCCGTAATGTTGTTTCCATAGCAACAACAACTTCCTGTCAACTCTCCTTCAAAATAATATATTATATCCTTTTTTGTTTCACAGTAACACAAATTGGGTTATTTACATAATATGTTTACATGATTTTGTTGTGCAATAAAACAACCCGATGGACACACGATAAAGGAAATGTTCAAATTCGGCTGTGATCGTAGCAACATCGGGCCATTCGTGAGGGCATCTTAAGCCTTCGTATGATCGCCGGTGGAGTTTCTCAGGCTCCGGCAGCAACTCTAAAAATCTTTGGCATGCCAAACAATTGCCGAAGGACCTTGCGAAGGTTCATTTTCGTGTTGAATTCGTGTGTCAATTTTGCCCTTCGTAAGGCCATCGTGAAGGCATCTTGTCATCTTCGGTGCCATCGGGCATTCCCCCCGATCAGAGTGAGGGTGAATGCACCGATGATAACACGAAGATTACACGATTTGACAAGATGCCCTCACGAGTGCCTTACGAAGTTGCCGCTCATGAAGTTGCTGCCGGAGCCTGAGAAACTCCACCGGCGGTCATACGATGGCTTAAGATGCCCTCACGAATGGCCCGATGTTGCTACGATCAGAGCCGAATTTGAACATTTCCTTTATCGTGTGTCCATCGGGTGTCAATTTCGGGACAGTGTGACAGGGCCTTTAAGATTATTTCTCCTTTTTTTACAGACATCACCAACCATAGTGGAATGCTGTTGTAAAGGATTGCATTGATCCGTGCAATACCTTCACCCAGCTTTGAGGCCTCCAATGAACATCATCTTGTGGCTGGGACAAATGTGAACAAATACATCTCACAAAGACTGACTTTCTGGTGTAATCATTATCAAAGACAAGCACTTTAAGTAACACTATATACAATCATTCAGCAGCAGAGGATGGGGTGGAAACAGCATTTCTAACTAAGGTGATACAATATTACAAGTTAAACATCAAGATGAACATACTATTATTAATTTAAAAAGTACATGGGAGCACTGGCGGCACATATCAGACCCGGGCCGAAATATATATCAGAGATAATAAGGATATAACATGACATAAAGTCCAACAAACCACAAGGACAACGAAAACATAGCCTAATAAAATGACTACATTTCTGACACACCATTCACCATGGACAGCCAGCAGCCACCATGAGAGCAGAGCAGTGTAAAATTGGCACGGCGGCCCATACATTCACGTACAAGTAGGCTACTGTACAAATTACATTTGAAGTGTACTCACCACTACTTGAAGGGTACTCGGCGAGCCTTGCGCTCCGCGAACTCGTCCACAATCCGCTGTATGTCCAATTTCTTGGCTCGGTCACTTTCGATGGACAGCAAGGCCAGTCCACTCAGTCTCTCCTGTCCCATCGTGCTCCTAAAATAGTTTTTGATGAGTTTTCATTTGGAGAAAGAGCGCTTGGCGTTTGCCACGGTGACAGGAAGAGTCAAAAATAAGATGAAGGCTGTGCAAACCCCACTGAATGTAGATGTTACTGCTGGGTGTTAGAAATTAAAATCAATGTTTTATGGCATAATGTACCTTAAACATACCGTCAGTTTAAATGCTATTTTATTCTGGAAAAACCCGGAAGTTCTCAATACTAAGCTTTTATTCTGAAAATCCGTCATGACGACATCCGGGACTACCGCCCATTAGTATCATTAAAGGGGCTATTGACGCCGTTAACATGTATTACATATAATGTTATGAAAGAGATAAGGAGGAGAAAAGGCATGTGGAAGTAAGCAATGAATGTAAAATGTTGAAATCCTCTGTTTAACGCGATATGGGACACAGGAGAACGAGGGGGGAAGTCCCCTGCGTCACTACAGCTCCCAGAGAGGAGGAGCGAACAGCGAGCAAGCGGGAAGGACGAATGCTTGTAAGCTCTCTTCTGCACGGCCACCAAGGGAGAGGGAGCTGCAGCCTTACTCTCCTGTTCGGACAATATTCTGTTTGTGACATTATCACGCTTTTTATTAATTAAAGTACCAATTTGAACCTTCTCAGAGACTCCATTTAGTCTCCTTTTAAACTTCTGTCCTGGACGCTAGAATAATCACACACAGATAACATGGGTTGTAAACAATGAGCATTTTTACCAGATCCACGACAGATTTTAGTTTTGGTATTTGGTCCCTGAAACAGGTTCTGAAAGAAAGAAGCTGGCCAGGGAAGCTGGCGGCGATGTCCCGACTGTAGTGCTCTCTAAGCCGCTGGGCAGCTTGGTGTAAATCCTCGTCCTTTGCTTGCAGTAGTGTGTTGGGGTGAATTGCCTCAAACATGTTCACAGTTGCATTTAAGCTGGTGAATCTTTGGGACAGTTGCTGGATGATTATATCGAGACATGCATTGAAAACGGTCACCCAAAAGTTGCTCTCTGCGTCAGTGAGGCGGCTGTCTTCAGAAAGTTCATCAAAGTGTCTCTTAACTTTCCTGGCCCTGGTTGTTTCAAACTGTGTTTGACTTCCCCATTTAGTAGCCAGGGCAAGAGTGGCGGACTTCGCCTCATCAAATTGTCCCCTATACTCCATTGATGGCATTTTGCAGTAGAGTAGATGCTTTGAGAATATCCGCGTCTTTTGCTTGCAGTAACTGTGAAGCACAATGTATGCTTTCCAAAATCTTGGTCTGCATGTTGACCAAAAATAGAAAGCGAAATTTGCTTATGGCATTCTTGAGTGCACTTGCTTCATTGCGCTCATCCTTTTTGTCACTGGTAAGGGATATTTTGACGAGGGCTTTTATAATGTCTCCATATCTGTGCCTTAACGCAACAAGCGCATCATGGCGAGATGACCAGCGAGGGGGACATAAGCGTTTTAATGTGATAGTTCTGCTCTCTGGCGTCATTAACTCACTGAGCAATGCCCATCGTTTGATATTGTGACCAAAAAGGTAGTAGAGCGTCTCTACAGTGTCAAAGAACTGCTTCACTCCAGGGACATTTTTAACAGAGTCGTTGAGTGCTAGGTTGAGATTATGAGCAGCGCAATGAACATAGTGAGCAAGAGGCTCCTTCTCCGCTATTATTGCTTGCACGCCTGAATACACACCACTCATATTAGCCGCCCCATCATAGCCCTGTCCGCGACATTTAGACAGATCTAATCCGTTTTTCTCTATAGAACCAAGGATTTTGTTTTCAAGCTCTGAAGCTGATGAACCTTCAGTCACTTCAAAACCCAAAAAGACTTCATTGATCTGTATATCTGTTGCAATATCCATGTCGTTCTTAACAACAGTCATGTAACGGTAAACCTGACTCAACTGGTCTATCTTTGACACATCGTGCGCTGTGTCCATGATGACGGAATAAAATGGGGCTTCGTTTATTTCATCAATGATGTCAGCTTTCACACGTTGAGATAATATGTAAATAATCTCATCTTGAATCTGGTGACTGAGGTATTTCACTGACCCTTCTGGTCGGTTGATTAGCTCTTTCAAAACAAGGTCGTAGCGAGCCAATAATTCTATTATTGACAACAAGTTGCCAGCTTTTCCCTGACCTAGAACCTCTCGATGTTCCCTGAATGCCAAGTTGCTTGAAGCTAGAGTGAGAGTTACATTAACAATGCGCTCCATGACCGGTCTCCAAAATTGGGCAGCATTACGCACATTCCTCTCCATGTCAGCGTCTATTGTGCCGTTGGTTTTCCACTGCTCATATACTACGCATGCACCGAGGTGTATTTGAGTGGATTCATGCCTTTCAATTTTAGTAGAAAGATGTTTCCAGTCTTTTATTCCGTTTACCCATGCATTGTTGTAGAATGGTGCGTTTCGGTTGGCAAAAAGCCAGCAAGGCTCACAGTAGCAGCAGTCCAATTTTGGGGAATAGCACATCCAGCTGCGTGGAAATGTCATCCCAACTTGAGTGGTGGAGGTGTAATAGCTTTCTGAAAAGCACCGGTTATCCTTGTCTTTGGGAAATGGACCTTTGGGTTTGCATGGGCCCATTTTAAGGATATATCTTTTGATATTGGCGTCCTCAATGTTTTCAAAATAGTTTGCCCGATCAGTCGGAAAACGCTCCAGAGGATAATTGCAGGACACATCATGATCCGTGGTCTGAGTTTCACCCGTAGGCGTAGCGTGAGGAGGAGACCTGTTGCTGCTTTCATTCCCAGTGTCCGGTACTTCTTCACCTTGCGGCGCAGCAGGTAAGCAGCCAGAGGGGGGAGGGGTGCGGCTGGTCAAGCGTCAGGCCTGGCTCTCCTCTAGACGAGCAGCTAGCAGCTGCTGAGTCGTCCCTATTATCATCATGACTATAGTGAGAGACAGAAAAGGAAATAAGCTAGGCGGCCGAGCTACACGAAGTAACAACAACCATATGATATCAACATTTACCACAAACTCACATTTTCTTGTTGACAGTGTGTGTCCGTGATTGTAGCCTCCTGTAAATCTGGCTATCCCCCACTAACGTTGTTGGCGGGCTGGGGCTCGGGGATGAAACACGGCTGGCAGTGGCAACAACTTCAGGGCGAAAAAAGTATCCATCTAGCTTGGACAATTTGGCCTTTTGGTCCTCCTTTTTATCTTTTTCTTTGCGTTTTGTCGTTCCACTTTTGTGTTTATAGCTGCTCATGCTTAGGCAGTGCTCTGTTGAATGACAAGTGATTGATCATGACGTTGACGTTCATTTACGTATGATGTTGATGGACGGTTGTTGATGACGATTTTACCCAAAATACATTTGGAGACAAGAGAAGGGATTCATTGCAATTTTTCATGGTTTAATGTTAAATGTGAGTGTGAAAATAGCAGCACAAGTTCAACTCATATTATCAACAAGTCCTCCAACTCATACGACCAAATGGGTCGATTGTTTAAGCCCTTATTACGACCAAATATGTTGTTTGTTCAAGCGCATAATACGACCTATAATTACGTTTTAAAATTGTCGCCCTCTAGTGCTCCCGTTCAATGCAAACGTTACAGAGGGTTGTTTATTCACAAATAACCCTCTCTGTAAAATCCTAAATTGTAGGATAGTTTGGCCATTAAAACGCTTTATGATTAGATTTCTAGCGAGAAGTATATATTGTACTTTTAGAATCCACGTCCAATCGATATGTAGGATCTATAGTTTGATAGATATTACGAAGATGATTTGAGGTTTCGTCAGGACAACGTGTATATGCGGCAAGCTTCCATGTAAAGTTACGGGTTGAAAACAGTATTTCCGGTCTGGCCGTTTTCATAATAAAACCAATGATCAAATGATTTAACAGTGATATCTGCACTACTCATCCACTAAAAAACATCAGTTTATCCTAGTTAATTATATGACATTAATTGGTTTAAATTCTGTACAATGCTTTTGTGTTTTTCCCATAGGTTTTTCTCTTTAGATTCTGAGAGACACATTTCTGTTTTCAGAGGTTTTGACGCCGCAATGCCATCCATCCATCTTCTCCCGCTTATCCGTGGTCGGGTCGCGGGGGTAGCAGTTCCAGCAGAGAGCCCCAAACTTTCTTTTCCCTGGCGACATCAACCAGCTCTGACTGGGGGATCCCAAGGCGCTCCCAGGCCAGCGAAGAGATATAATCCCTCCACCTGGTCCTAGGTCTACCCCTTGGTCTCTTCCCAGCTGGACGTGCCTGGAACACCTCCCTAGGGAGGCGCCCAGGTGGCATCCTAACTAGGTGCCCGAACCACCTCAACTGGCTTCTTTCGACGCGAAGGAGGAGCGGCTCAACTCCGAGTCCCTCCCTGATGACCGAACTTCTCACCTTATCTCTAAGGGAGACACCAGCCACCCGGCGGAGGAAACCCATCTCGGCCGCTTGTATCCGCGATCTCGTTCTTTCGGTCATGACCCATCCTTCATGACCATAGGTGAGGGTAGGAACGAAAATGGCCCGGTAGACAGAGAGCTTTGCCTTCCGGCTCAGCTCCCTTTTCGTCACAACGGTGCGGTAAAGCGACTGCAATACCGCTCCCGCTGCTCCGATTCTCCGGCCCATCTCGCGCTCCATTGATCCCTCACTCGAGAACAAGACCCCGAGATACTTGAACTCCTTCACTTGGGGTAAGGACTCATTCCCTACTTGGAGTGGACAATCCATCGGTTTCCTGCTGAGAACCATGGCCTCAGATTTGGAGGTGCTGATCCTCATCCCAGCCGCTTCACACTCGGTTGCGAACCGATCCAGTGAGTGCTGAAGGTCGCAGACCGATGAAGCCATCAGAACCACATCATCTGCAAAAAGCAGTGGTGCAATCCTTAGTCCACCGAACTGCAGACCCCCCCCCACGACTACGCCTCGAAATCCGATCCATGTATATTACAAACAGGATTGGTGACAAAGCGCAGCCCTGGCGGAGGCCAACCCTCACCGGAAATGGGTCCGACTTACTGCCGAGGACCCGGACACAGCTCTCGCTTTGGGAGTACAGAGATTGGATGGCCCTGAGTAGAGACCCCCTCACCCCATACTCCCGCAGCACCTCCCACAGTACCTCCCGGGGAACCCGGTCATACGCCTTCTCCAAGTCTACAAAACACATGTAGACCGGATAAGCGTACTCCCAGGATCCTTGCGAGAGTAAAAAGCTGATCCGTCGTTCCACGACCAGGACGGAATCCGCATTGTTCCTCCTCAATCTGAGGTTCGACAATCGGCCTGACCCTCCTTTCGAGTACCTTGGAGTAAACTTTCCCGGGGAGGCTGAGTAGTGTGATGCCTCTGTAATTGGCACACACCCTCTGATCCCCCTTTTTGAAAAGGGGGACCACCACCCCGGTCTGCCACTCCTTCGGTACTGTTTCCGACTTCCATGCAACGTTGATGAGACGTGTCAACCATGACAGTCCCTCAACACCCAGAGCCTTCAGCATTTCCGGGCGGATCTCATCCACCCCCGGGGCTTTGCCACTGTGGAGTTGTTTGACGACCCCAGTGACCTCCCCCCGGGAGATTGGCGTTGATCCCCCGTCATACTCCAGCTCTGCCTCTAACATAGAGGGCGGAGTTGTCGGGTTCAGGAATTCCTCAAAGTGTTCCTTCCAACGCCCCAACACTCCATCAGTTGAGGTCAACAACGTCCCATCCTTACTGTACACAGCTTGGATGGTTCCCTGCTTCCCCCTCCTGAGGTGTCGGACAGTTTTCCAGAACAACTTTGGTGCCGCCCGAAAGTCCTTCTCCATGTCTTCTCCGAACTTCTCCCACACCCGCTGCTTTGCCTCGGCCACGGATGAGGCTGCTGCCCTTCGGGCCTGTCGGTACCTTGCAACTGCCTCGGGAGTCCCCCGGGATAACAAATCCCTGAAGGCCTCCTTCTTCAGTCGGACGGCTTCCCTGACCACCGGTGTCCACCAGGAGGTTCGAGGGTTATCGCCCCTTGAGGCACCTAGGACCTTGAGACCACAGCTCCCCGCCGCGGCTTCGGCAATAGAGGCTTTGAACACCGACCACTCTGGTTCAATGTCCCCAACCTCCACAGGAATGCCCGAAAAGCTCCGCCGGAGGTGTGAGTTGAAGGCCTCCTGAACTTGGGCCTCCTCCAGACGTTCCCAGTTCACCCGAACTACACGTTTGGGCTTACCAGGTCTATCCAGAGGCTTCCCCCGCCACTCGACCCAACTCACCACCAGATGGTGATCAGTTGACAACTCCGCCCCTCTCTTTACCCGAGTGTCCAAAACATACGGCCTCAGGTCCGATGATACGATAACGAAATCGATCATGGACCTTCTGCCTAGGGTGCTCTGGTACCACGTACACTTATGAGCATCCTTATGTTCGAACATGGTGTTTGTTATGGCCAATCCATGACTAGCACAGAAGTCCAGTAACAAACCACCACTCCGGTTCAGATCAGGGGGGCCGTTCCTCCCAATCACGCCCCTCCAAGTGTCTCCATCATTGCCCACATGTGCGTTGAAGTCTCCCAGCAAGACTAAGGAGTCCCCTTCAGGAGCCCCATACAGGACTCTTTCCAGGGTCTCCAAGAAGGCCGAATACTCTGAACTGCTGTTGGGTGCATAAGCACACACAACAGTCAGAGTTTTCCCCCCCATAACCCGTAGGCGTAGGGAGGCGACCCTCTCGTCCACTGGGGTAAACTCCAACAACGAAGCACCTAACCGGGGACTTGTGAGTATCCCCACACCCGCCCGGCGCCTCACACCGTGAGCAACTCCGGAGAAGAATAGAGTCCAACCCCTATCCAGAAGTAAGGTTCCAGAGCCGACGCTGTGCGTAGAGGTGAGCCCAACCAGATCCAACTGGTACCGCTCCACCTCCCGCACAAGCTCCGGCTCCTTCCCCCCCAGAGAGGTGACGTTCCACGTCCCCAAAGCCAGCTTCTGCCGCCCGGGTCTGGTCCGTCGAGACCCTCCGCTTTCACTGCCACCCTTCTGGCAGCGCACCCGACCCCATCGATGTTTCCCGTAGGTGGTGGGCCCGCGGGACGGAGAAGCGGAGGTGTTGCCCACGTTGCCTTTTCGGGCTGGGCCCGGCCGGGCTCCGTGGCAAGCCCGGCCACCAGACGCTCGCCGACGAGTCCTCCTTCTGGGCCTGGCTCCAGAAGGGGACCCCGGGCTTCCTCCGGGCCGGGTATCCTCACTTCTTGTTCTTATTTCTTTCATGAGGTCTTTTGAACCAATCTTAGTCTGGCCCCTTGCCTGAGACCAATTTGCCATGGGAAACCCTACCAGGAACACAAGGTTCCAGACAACACAGCCCCCAGGTTCATCAGGGCACACAAACCTCTCTACCACGGTAAGGTGCTGGTTCTTCAGAGAGGTTGCCGCAATGCATGGCGGGATATGGTGTTTATGTGATATGAAATCGGAAAACATTAAAAATAATAATAATAATACTTTATTCCGAGTGCTCTTGCTTTTCTCTTTGAAGGTCATCACATAACGGCATTGCAATACACAGTTCGGCTGCATTAAATATTACATATCTGCCCTAGATATGTATTTATAGAGCCCTGATCAGAAGACCTTTTGACAAACTGGAAGAGATGCCGCCAAAACTGAATACGTGATGTGAACCATAAATATATCAACAATTAAACAACATCTTCCATTTCTTTTCACACAATACGTCTCCTTGCAGTATCAACACTAATTCGGCTGACTTTTATATTTGATCCAATTAGTAGATAGTCTGTATTTACACCATAACGGTGCACAGCTGATATAAAGGGACTTTGTTGTAGTTTTTAAAGATATTACTGATTTTCTGAACGACCTTTCCAACTCCTCATGCAGTTGACTGTTACAGGTCTATACAAGTTAATGGTACAATGCATAAGCTTCACATCGAGAGACTGAAACTGTATTTTCCTTTACCATTCTGTTTTAAACTCACAATAAAGTGAATAGTCATATTATGTACGATATTATTATGTTTTATTAACTAGACCACTGGTCTAAACCGCACCTCCTAGTGGTTAAAGCACGTTATTGAATTTAGTTGTTGAATAAGTTATATTTGATGAAAACATTTAAATATTAAGAGTAGCCTACATACAAAATAGGGGTCAATGATAGAAATATAGAATGGAAAATATCTAGAACATACTGTAGTGATCTCTACAAGAAAACAGTTTAGTGCAGGACGTCCAAAGATATTAACAGGAGGATGTGCAAAACAGACAACCTGATAAGGCTGAATTTTACTCAGGTGTAACTAAAGTCTGATTTAAGGGTTGTTTATATTTCACATCATTAATCAGAATCTGCAAAGTAACAAAAATAAATGTAGTAGAGTAAAAATACCAGGTTTACCTCTGAATTGTAGTGGAGTAGAACAAAGTAGTACATGCTGCTGTAACAAAAATATTTCCCAACTTCGGATCAATAAAGTATCTTAACTTAAGATGATCGATGGCTACTGCCAAATTTGCTAAATGTGCATCTGAACCTTGACAAGTGCATGTTTCAGGCTTATCAATTAACAACAGGAGGGGTCACAGACATAAGACCAGCTGTCATGTGGTATTAATGCTGCCCATTATGGACACAAGCAATTTTCAACCATGTATTAATTATATGTTTCAAATTTGATAACACCAATGTGTTTCGTATCCCCTAAACCTCCAGGGATGTATACAGTTTAATACTGGCAACTTCTAATTATAGGAAATACGAAGACGTCTTTTAAAACTACATTTCCCAGTAGAGACGTGCCATAGAACATGTTGCGAAACACACAATAGCCAGCAAGTGTAATTCTGGGGGGGAGGGCCGGGCTGGACCCGTCCAAGTCCAGTTTTGGATAGTCTGGCGTGGTTCCATTCCATTTCAAAGAGCTGTTTGACAGCGTAACCTTGTCGCACTGCCACTCCAATATCCAATCACAGAGCTTGAGGGCTAATCACGGGGTTTGTAAAGCAAGGCGGATGTTGTAGTCCCAAACGATAGCTGGGGATTCTGGGTAGTGTAGTGTCTTCGGAAACTCTGTAGTGTCTAAACTCCGAAAAAACAATTTGTTTCTCCGAATCGAAGGTTAAAAACACAAAAGCATTGCACACAATTTAAACCACTCAATATTGTGTAATTAACAAGGATAAACTGATGTGTTTTAGTGGATGAGTAATGGAGATATCACTGTGTAATCATTTGACAGTGTGGGGAATACTTCCGGTTTTATTATGAAAACTTCAAGACCGGAAAAACTGTTTTCACCCACGCTAACTTTACATGGAAGCTGCCCCATATACACGTTCTCCTGGCGAGACCTCAAATCATCTTTGTATATATATCAAACTGTAGATCCTACACATCCACTGGACGTAGATTATAAAAGTACAATATACACTTCTCGCTAGAAATCTAATAAAAAGCATTTTAATGGCCAAACTATTTCACAATTTAGGATTTTCCAGAGAGGGTTATTTGTATACATGGATCGGATTTCGAGGCGTAGTCGTGGGTCTGCAGTTCGATGGACTAAGGATTGCACCACTGCTTTTTGCAGATGATGTGGTTCTGATGGCTTCATCGGTCTGCGACCTTCAGCACTCACTGGATCGGTTCGCAACCGAGTGTGAAGCGGCTGGGATGAGGATCAGCACCTCCAAATCTGAGGCCATGGTTCTCAGCAGGAATCCGATGGACTGTCCACTCCAAGTAGGGAATGAGTCCTTACCCCAAGTGAAGGAGTTCAAGTATCTCGGGGTCTTGTTCTCGAGTGAGGGAACAATGGAGCGTGAGATGGGCCGGAGAATCGGAGCAGCGGGAGCGGTACTGCAGTCGCTTTACCGCACCGTTGTGACGAAAAGGGAGCTGAGTCGGAAGGCAAAGCTCTCTGTCTACCGGGCCATTTTCGTTCCTACCCTCACCTATGGTCATGAAGGATGGGTCATGACCGAAAGAACGAGATCGCGGATACAAGCGGCCGAGATGGGTTTCCTCCGCCGGGTGGCTGGTGTCTCCCTTAGAGATAAGGTGAGAAGTTCGGTCATCAGGGAGGGACTCGGAGTTGAGCCGCTCCTCCTTCGCGTCGAAAGAAGCCAGTTGAGGTGGTTCGGGCACCTAGTTAGGATGCCACCTGGGCGCCTCCCTAGGGAGGTGTTCCAGGCACGTCCAGCTGGGAAGAGACCAAGGGGTAGACCTAGGACCAGGTGGAGGGATTATATCTCTTCGCTGGCCTGGGAGCGCCTTGGGATCCCCCAGTCAGAGCTGGTTGATGTCGCCAGGGAAAAGAAAGTTTGGGGCTCTCTGCTGGAACTGCTACCCCCGCGACCCGACCACGGATAAGCGGGAGAAGATGGATGGATGGGTTATTTGTGAATAAACGACCCTCCGGAGCGTTTGCAATCGACAGGAGCATGTTGTTTCTTACACGACCACTAGAGGTGCTACACTTTAAAACGTGAATCTGGGTCGTATTTAGCTGCTGAACAATCGACCTATATGGTCGTTTTTTTTAGGAGGACAGGCTGCATATTATAGGCTACAATGCTTTATACCTAATATGACCACGAACGTCAGTGCACTCAGTGGCGCGAGGCAGCAGGGCCCGCCGGCGAATATCTCGGGGGCGGAGCCTGCTGCCTCGGCGACGGGCCCGACCGTCCCGGGCCCGGGGAGCCCTGCCCCTACAGCCCCCCCTGAAGCCCCACCCCTTCATGGGAGACTTAAATATCCTGCAATATACCATTAGCAGAATAGGAACAAATGTGTCAAAAACATTTCTAAAATAAACATAAACTGAGGGCTTTCTTCCAGCCGCTGGGAGGATCACTTTTTCAGCGGAATAAATATTATAACTGGTTTTGTTCAGCATTGCCAGCTTCACTGTTGAGCGTGATGTGGTGCCCAGCATTCTCCTGTCCTGTGCTCTGGAATCAAAATGTGGATAAGAATAAAACAACACTAAAATAAACACTACAATACAACTTGTAAAACTTTTGAAAAAACACAAGGTTGTTCATTTGTGTGTATACATATACTACACAGGCAATATACTGTATATACAATTATAATTAATACAACTGTTAATTTGATTAGAGCTTTGACACATATGTTTATTGATATATGTATAAATATGACGACTTAATATATAGTCGGCCTAATAGCAAACAGCTACGTTCAACTCTTTTAATGGTATATTTCAAGTGCAATAAGAAGCTACAGGAACGTTAATCTACGTCGGTAATATTAACTTTATTTAATACAACATTTACCGTACAAGATTTACATCATACAGCCCATGTAGTATAATATTTTACAAATGATTAATTACAGCAAACATGTGCAATATATCCATTATTACAGCTCCGTGGGCTGGCAGTAAGGCGATATGGTCCGTTGTTATTGTGCATCCATGGGTAAAGAGAAACTCATGCAGTACTGAACACGTAACTTGAACGTGCAGGGGTGCGCGGTTCATAATGCCGAGGGAAATAACTCTCAGAATAAGGTTATCAGCAAATTTGTACAACTTGAGGAACGAATGTTTTTAGTAAGGGCTAAACGTTCATACTGGGTAGTTTATTTCGTTCAAAAAAAATTATCCAACGATTTACAGACCACTCTTTCCCCATGTAAGTCAATGGGAAAAAGTGTTTCCGGGCCCAGCAACCGAAAGGAAGTGTAGTACCGCCGTTTGGCCACAACGGATATTCTCATCAGACTCCGGCGCACTTCCTGGGGGCTTGGGTTGCGGTCGGATAGTTTAAAAATCAGCTCCTAAATTCTAACACTATCTCCTATTCCTTGACCTCTGAGTGAAACGTCACGGGGTTAAGGGATAGTGGATAGGAGAATTAAAAAGGACTTAGGAGAAGAGACTGCGGTACTTTAGAGAATCAAATGCACTTTCACTATCCGACGTGTTTATGATGCGCCAGCGGACGTCATGAATGTGTGTCTGCTGCTGTGGGGAAACCATGGAAACTACAGTTTTCTATACAGCGGACTACAACATGGATGTTCAATAAGAACGAGGGACTACTGTAAACTCATCTAGAGACTCTGCACCGTGCTCTGATGCTGTTGCTTTGCTTTATGAACGTGGACAACAGAGAAACATATTCTTCAAGACCAGGCCCGGTTCCAGAACAAAATGACTCAGGGTGCATCTGAGATTAGAGAGGATGCAGTGGTAAAGTGCTATTTTTATAAGTGGGGAGTGGACCTAACACCCTCTAGGGGGTCCTCATCTCCTCTAGGAGAGTCCTCACCTCCTCTAGGGGGGTCCGGGGGCATGCTCCCCCGGGAAGAATTGTTATGGATCTATGTGCTCTTTGCTTGATTCATGCCTTCCCAGTCCCTTATCACGTAGCCTATAAGAGCATGGCGCCAGTTGTTGTAGCCAGTTGTGGTGAAGGCATCTGACTTACTTGAACCTAAATGTCTACATGCATAGCAGAAGATGGCATCTTTTGTACATGAATATTCCAGCCAATCTCTGTTTTGAAACCATGAGCTGCAAAATGAGTAGCCTACAGGCGAGTTGGGCACTTTTTTAAATATACCTGGGCAGGCTCCGTTTTGCCGAGGTGCTCTAGCACTTGCGGGCCGCCGAGGGGTGGCGGTGTTTGGGGCAACAAAGACGGCTGCGGCTGCTCTGCCTCTGTGGGCGAGGCGGGCAAAGCCGGCGAGTCGGGCGTTATTGTCCACGACAGTGGCCGCGGGTAACGTAATGTCCCCATGATCTGAACTGTTATTACCTGCAGTAGATGCAGTCTTACTGCTGGCGATAAGGGCTGGTTGTTTTAACAATTTTCTGATGTCCATCACTGACACTGATAGCTTTGTAAGAACCTTGCAGATGACGAACGCGCAGCGGCACAGGTCACACGCACCTGACATAATAACGTTACTTACCGTTTAAATTGACCAAATAAATGCAGCAATGTTATTTAACCACAATTCCAATTTTTTTCAACTAAATTCTTCTTCTTAATATTCTTCTTCTTATTACTACTACATATATTTACAACACATCCTCACTCCCAGGTCGGCCTATGTTGACGTTATGTCAAGTCCCCTGCCGGCTTTTTCCAACGCAAGGGGGGGGGCCTTAGCGTCCATTTTCAACGCCAGGGGGGGGGGCCTTAGCGTCCATTTTCAACGCCAGGGGGGGGGCCTTAGCGTCCATTTTCAACGCAAGGGGGGGGGCCTTAGCGTCCATATTCAGCTTTCCGGGATGTCCATGTGCTTCTATGGACGCTCATGTAAGCACGGCATTCGTTTGTGTCAACTGCCCTTAAAGGCAATGAAGACACTACACTACCCAGAATCCCCAGCTATCGTTTGGACTACACCATGTGCTCTGTTTGGCAAACCCCGTGATCGTCCTCAAGCTCTGTGATTGGAGAGTGTGCTCCGAGGGTTACCGAGCCTCGAACAGCACTTGAAATGGGATGGAACCACGGCAGACTGTTCAAAACTGGATTTGAACGGGTCCACCGCGTTTCCCCCCTCCCCCACCCTGTCCCCAGAACTACACATGCTGGCTATTCTGTTTCGCAACATGTTCTCTATGGCACGTCTCTACTGGGAGTTGTAGTTTTAAAAGACGTGTTCGTATTTCCCATAATAAGAAGTTGCCAGTATTAAACTGTGTACATCCCTGGAGGTTTAGGGGACAGGAAACACTCATATTTAAAACATATAATTAATAAATGGGTGTAAATTGCTTGTGCCCATAATGGGCAGCATTAATATATATACCCACACGCCAGCTAAGGTCAGAAGAGCTTTATTTAACAGCTGGACTTATGTTTGTGACCCCTCCTGTTGTTAATTGATAACATTACATTACATTAATTGATAAGCCTGAAACATGCACTTGTCAAGGTTCAGAGGCACATTTTGCAAATATGGCAGTAGCCATCGATCAGCTTAAGATAAGATATACTTTATTGATCCCAAGTTGGAACATTTGCGTTACATCATAGTATACATACAACATAGTTAACATTGCTGGAGGTATGCACACATATTGATAGATGTCTTGTAATGCACTATTGAGGAACCTGCGACCCAAGTTTTTCATTCAGTGCAGAACTACACCACAGTTGTGTAGGCCAATATGATATGTCAATAAACCTTAGAACATCTTGAAATCTTGAACGGGATGTGCAAAATAGTCATTATATACAGTCTTTAATTAACTATTAGTAGAGAATAACGAGTAATGAATATACTTTATAGGGATTCTTTTAATATCTAATAATAAAAATAATGAAATTCAATAACGTGCTTTAACCACCAGGTGTCTCTTTATATCAGGTGTGCACCTTTATGGTGTAAATGCAGCCTATCTACCAATTGGATCAAATATAAAAGTGAGCCGAATTAGTGTTGATACTGCAAGGAGACGTAATGTGTGAAAAGAAATGTAAGATGTTGTTTAATGGCTGATATATTTATGATCCACGTCACGTTTTCAGTTCCTCATCTTTGTCTTCTCATCAGGGCTCTATAAATACAGAACTGCGGCAGATATGTAATATTTAATGCAGCCGAACCGTGTATTACAATGCCGTTATGTGATGACTTTCAAAGAGAAAAGCAAGAGCACTCGGAATAAGGTATTATTTTATTTTTTAAAAATATTTTCGGTCTGTTTCCGGTATTTGTTAATGACGATGCCTAGCAACCACCTTGGTAACAATGAAAACGTTGGACGCAATTTCCTGAAGTAATCTTCGTAATAACTAGCAAACTAAAGATCATGTACATCCACTGCACACATAATCTGAAATAACAACTCATATTTCTCGCATCAAATGACATCAAAACGCATTTTAATGGCCAAACTAACTTTAAAATAGGCATTTTACACCCAGAATAAAACGAAGTTCGGCCATGTTTTCTTTTTCTGCAGGGAGAAATCACGTGACGTCAAACAGAGCACATGGTGTAGGCCAAACGATAGCTGGGGATTCTGGGTAGTGTAGTGTCTTCATTGCCTTTAAGGGCAGTTGACACAAACGAATGCCGTGCTTACATGAGCGTCCATAGAAGCACATGGACATCCCGGAAAGCTGAACATGGACGCTAAGGGCCCCCCCCCTTGCGTTGAAAATGGACGCTAAGGCCCCCCCCCTTGCGTTGAAAATGGACGCTAAGGCCCCCCCCCTGGCGTTGAAAATGGACGCTAAGGCCCCCCCCCTTGCGTTGGAAAAAGCCGGCAGGGGACTTGACATAACGTCAACATAGGCCGACCTGGGAGTGAGGATGTGTTGATATTTACGGTGGCCCTGAAGTGCAAGACACCACAGCATTTCAGAAAACACCACAGCATTTCACAAAACGCCACAGCATTTCACAAAACATTACAGCATTTCACAAAACACCACAGCATTTCAGAAAACACCACAGCATTTCACAAAACACCACAGCATTTCACATTGGACGGAAAGGGTATTCCTTTAGGGAGAACACTTCTTGTGCTTCTTGAGAAGCACTGCTGTGATTGGTTGTTTTTGCTGCCAGTCAAGAAATGACGCTTCGTGATTGGTCAACACCCGACAGCGAAATATGTCCCAACCATGGTCCCACAACGTATGGTCCCAACACATCAGCCGTTAGCACACACTCAGAGCTCACAGCTCGTCATATCTGTTCAGAAACTGGACAAAAGTTAAACATGTACAAACCACAGACTGTCTGTGTCATGGTGAATACAGTCGCTGCTTTATTTATGTCTGTATGACGTTGTTGTGACTGTGTACGGAGCAGCTACAGGTTAGTTTAGCCTGATGAATCCGATTCAGAAAACACGCATTTTAAAAGCTTTTCGCCTGCCGTCTTGTCTGCCGACTTGTCAAAGCGTTAATTCATGGTTTTTACTAACTGTTATCAGTATGTAGTTACTTCGGCATCACTTTGAAACGTGTATTACAATTAAATCATGGTCAAATATGTTCATTTTGTTGTAGGACTTACATGGAGATACGCCCCGTCCCTTCTCCAGCGCCTCTTGTTTGAATGACAGCATTGACAGGAGCAAACACAGCTGACAGCCGCGGTGAAACTCGAGTGATTAGAGCGATGCGAATATTGGGTGGTCTACCATAGTATTTACATGGAGATAAGCCCCTTACAAACCATGAGTTAATAAAGCATTAATTCTGTGTTTACTCCTGTCATTCAAACAAGACGCTGGAGAGGGGGCGGGCCGTATCTCCATGTAAATCGGAATCGGATTCATCAGGCTAAACTAACCTGTAGCTGCTCCGTCTACACTCACAACAACGTCATACAGACATAAATAAAGCAGCGACTGTATTCACCATTTAACTTTTGTCCAGTTTCTGAACAGATATGAGGAGCTGTGAGCTCTGAGTGTGTGCTAACAGCTAACGGCTGATGTGTTGGGCTAATCACGAAGCGTCATTTCTTGACTGGCAGCAAAAACAACCAATCACAGCAGTGCTTCTCTGGCTGGCTCTGTCCAATCACAAACAAGAAGTGTTCTCCCTAAAGGAATACCCTTTCCGTCCAATGTGAAATGCTGTGGTGTTTTCTGAAATGCTGTGGCGTTTTCTGAAATGCTGAAGTGTTTTGTGAAATGCTGTGGTGTCTTGCACTTCAGGGCCACCGTATATATTATTATATATGTAATATTTTTCACTTTTTTTTTCACTTTTCATTTTTCAAATGAGGGTGCATAACGACTTATGCACCCCCGTAGAACCGGGCCTGTTCAAGACCAAAGTTGGAATTGAAATACAAAAGTGAAACTTATGCTGTCAGTCGTCACCCTCTTCCTCCGATCCACATTAATACAAATGATCCCAATATGTATGATTGTATGAACTATGAAAAGATCTTAAAATCAATACAGATGTATTTATTATAAACGTTAGTCCTTAACATCTATCACTGTGTATATCACCATTCAAACATCTTTTAAAAGTTGAACAAACCCCACACAGCTCAGTAAAGACTGTGAGATGTTGACTGTATTTGATCATTTCAGTAAAAACTAACGTTCATATTTCTCTCTTTGATTATAATACTGATGAACGTTCAGAACAAAGCACTTTGGCAACTTACCACATACGTTTTAAAAAGCTTAATAAGCACCGTAACTTTCATGATATCATTTCTCGGTCATAGTCGTTTGTTTCCGTGAACGGCCGACTGTTGTGTGACGGCAAATGCTGCGGCCGCAAGGCATTGTGGGGCAGCATTTTCTCCTCTCCTTTCGGTTAGGGAGGTCCAGTGGTTCCCAGTGGTGTTTTCTCCCGGAGGCCAAGGGAAGCCAGGCTTCCCCTGTTTTCAGATTGTAGTTATAATTTAAATAAATAAATAAAAACACTTTGTTTTGTTTCTGTAATTCTCCTTTCCTGTGTGTTCCTGCCGGACCGTCTCTCCGTCTCTCCCCCATTCTCATTGAGTATTTTACAAAGAGTGAAACAGCGCCCCTCTAGGTGTCATGGTGAAACAGTAGATTGCATTCACTGTTGCGAGAGGAGGCCAGCAGAATCTAGCTTCCCTTGGTGAAAAAAAATTGAGGGATTAACCAATCAGATGAGGCCCACGTGATGCCCCTGCCAACCTGTGATTGGTCAGGGCCATGCCAGGGGAAGCCAGCCGCCTCTAGCTTCCCTTCAGGGGCGGCTGGCGGCTGGCGATTTTGATTGGACACTGCCATCCAATCACATCAACATCAATTTTAATACTGTAACTGTCATCACCGCCATTAGAAATTATCAAGCAAATGAAGCATTATGGAGGGAGGAGATTTGGCGTACCTAATTAAGCATAACTTCACTAAACTTCCGCTACAGCAGCAACTAAAAATTAAAGCAGATGGCAGGACAACGCCCGCACTCGAGCTGTGTACACAGAGGAATAAGGGATCTAATCGGACGTTCAATAGCCGCGTTCACACTGCGGTACTTTTCCCACAAAGGTTCATGCGAACTTAGTTCATGATCGCGTTCACACCAAAAAGAGCCGGTACTAAAAGTAGTTCATGCGAACCTTTTTACCCCCTCGAAAGTCCCTGCTAGAAAGCAGGGACTTTCGAGCGGCTCTTTTTTGAGAAAAGAGCTATATTCCTGATTGGCTGGGCGAATTGCAAACCACGCCCCGTAAAACTCCAAAAAAGTTTTGTGAAGCCGCCATTTTATTATCCTCGCATTAGCATTATTAGCATTAGCATTAGCCCAGCGCAGAAACGCAGAGAGACTAACTTATGGCAACACAAAATAAAACATGGGAGCGGTGGAGATGAGGAGGTGTCGGCGTTCTGGCGATTTACTCGGAAGGCTTCAGTAGAAGCTGCTGGGACTCCCAGCAGCTTCTACTGAAGCCAGTCCCCAACTCCGGGGACTTCCGGCCGGGGACTTTGGGCGGCAGTATACGCCGTGAAGTGGGTTGCGGCCTGCCAGTAAACCCAAAGCAGAAGAAGAAGAAGTGACGTCAGCGGATTCATTTGCCTAATCCACCCCCAGGGACTTTTTCTGGTGTGAACGCGATCTGTACTTAGTTCATGCGAACTAAAGAGTTCGCATGAACTAAGTTCGCATGAACCTTTGTGGGAAAAGTACCGCAGTGTGAACGCGGCTAATGAGGACAATTATGTCCGCACGGAGTGGCTAACTGGAAGCGCTAAACTTCAGCGTCTATTTTGCTGGCCATGTCTTCTTTTTGACAAGGGTTCGTGCTCCCTGAACAATCCTTGGGCAACTTCAGGATTAATCGACCTTGCCAACCTGTCACGGGCAATTGAGAGGCACGGTAAATCTAAAAATCATATAGATTGTGCTGTTAAATTAAAGCTTTTTGGACGCGTCAGGATTGACGAGGCTCTGGATGTAGCAAGAACCATTAGCACAAAGAAGCACAACGAACAAGTACAAAAGAACCGGGATATTCTGAGGAAACTCATCATTGCTGCCCTGTACCTTGCACGTCAAGAGCAAGCATTCAGGTGACACAATGAGGCCGCTGGCAGCTCTAACAGGGGCAATTTTGTAGAGCTGGTACGTGCATTTGCAGAGTTTGACACTGCACTTGCGGAGCACTTGGGATCATCAACAGTCTTCAGCGGTTTGTCAAACACCATACAAAATGACATCATTGAGAGCATAGCTCGTTGTATCCAGGATGAGACTGATAAAGAAATACACATTTCTCCTTTCATTGCTGTACAAGTGGATGACACACCAGAAATCTCCAATAAGTGCCAACTCACTATCATAATCAGATATGTGAATGAAAAAGGCAGTGTGTGTGAAAGGCAGTGTGTGTGAAAGGCAGTGTGTGTGTGTGAACGTTTCCTCAGCTTTTTTGATGTCAGCTTAGAAAGAGATGCAAAAGCTGTAACATCAGTTGTCATGAGAGCCATCGGGAACTACAGCCCAACAAACAAACTGATTTGTCAGACTTATGACGGAGCAAGCTGCAGGAGTGGACAGCGCGGTGGCGTTCAGGCTTTAGTGAAAGCACACTGCCCCAATGCGCTATTCATCCACTGTTATGCTCACAAATTACATTTGGTTTTAGCACAAGGCACAAACAACATCCAAGCAGCCAAACTGTTTTTTGCCAATCTCGATGCCTTCCACAATTTGTTCTCACGTTCATGTAAGAGATCAGCACTACTGTGTGAAGTTAATCGAGCTGTGCGTGTACCAGGGGGTTCTGCTGTGAGGTGGAATTTTAAAAGCCGTGCAGTATACGCCATCCATGAAGGACGCGGGTCGCTCTGTATCGCTTTTGACAGGATAATGATAGAGCCGGGATGGGACAAAGAGACCATTGCACAGAGTGCTTCCTTGAAGCAAAAACTTGAGGATTTTGACTTCACCTTCCTGCTCGGGGTCTTTCAGTCCATTTTCGGCCTCACAGAACCACTCTTCCAGGTTCTGCAAAGCAAGACGGCGGACATCAAAAAATGCCAGGATCGGATCATGAGCACTCTCAGCGCTCTCAAAGCCACAAGGACAGATGAGACATTCAGTCGCATTTACGATGACACAATCAAAGCAGTCGGCGATCCTGTGCCCCGACGTAAACGACGTCGCCGCGGCTGGGACGACCTGGAGCAGGGGTTTAACCAGCACCAAGAAGGAGACGAGGACACGGTTGTGTCTTTCCGGCGTCTTTACTTCCAGATTGTTGACGGCATAGTGTTGCACGTGACCCAAAGATTTGCAGATATGGAGCACCTGAACTTTTTTCGGATCCTGGAACACACATCATTCACATCGTTCTGCAAGCCTGATGCATTTCCCAGCAGTGAGCTGGCTCAGCTGATCAACACGTATCCATTCTTTGATGAGCAGAAGTTAAGGAATGAGCTGCACACGCTGTACAACAACAGGCTGTTTCACAAGCCACTGATACAGCTTCTTATTGAGGATGACCTACAGGGCACACTCTCCGAGGTCTACAAGCTGCTCCAGCTCATGCTCACGATACCAGCCACCAGCACATCAGCAGAGCGTCTAAAAAGGATCAAAACGGATCTGAGGAACACGTGTGGACAGGACAGACTTGTCAACCTAGCCACAATCCATTGACTCTGTTGTTGTGGAGGACCTAAAGGCCGCTGGGAAGTTCTATGACATTGTTATTGACCACTTCGCTACCATGAAAGACAGGAGAATGGCCTTCCTCTTCAAATAGGGTGAGTGAAATGCACACCCCTTTCTCTCTGTGCATACCTGTTGCCTGAACGGCCCGTGTAGCTATGTGTGCAATGTCTGATGTGGTTCTGTTGGTTATTGTGCATTGCTTGCCTGGATTTAGCTGCAGGTGTTCAGTCTGAAGTAGTTGTTTTATTGCAGTTGTTTAATTAGCACAGGCTGCTATCCGAAACTCAGCACTGCAGATAGCATGCCCATATGGCCCGACCAGCTGAATAGATGAGATTGTTTATATTTTTGTGTTACTTTTGGACTACGGACTGAACTAATTACAGAGACGAGGACTGTTGCTGCACTTGCCGTGTGTGTTAGTGTAACAGATGTAAATATGCAGTGGGGTTTATTTAATTGAATGTTGTATAATCACACACATTCTGTGTTTTATATTATTTTATTCTGTGTTCTTCATTTTATTGAATGTTAAATACCTGGCAAGGTCGGAGAGCTGTGCTCAGGAGTTTATTGTTGTGAGGACTTTCAGTTCCTTTCTTTGTGATTTTACTTTATATTGTGTCCCTCACGTTTCCTCTTCCCTTTTTGTAAACGTTCCAATGAGAGGAGTCACTGAGGGAAATGTATGTACAACTGATCATTTTATCTGTTATCAGATTCAGACATTAAACAGAGATCGTCTCAACTTTACGCTGACTCGGCGGGTCTCGTCCATTATCAACACAACGCATACTGATACTTTGATGTGAACGTAAAACTAGTTTGTGAATGAATGCTTCTTATTTATTAATTACCGAATCTGCACTGCGCATTGAGCGGCTGGTATTGCATTGGTGGGGGGAGGCTGGCATAAATTAATAAGAAAATGCTTAAATTAATAAGACGAGAGTTTCAGCTGGAGAGTGCGTGCGGACCTGTCGCTTAGATAACAGGCGTGTACAAGTCCTGCATCTGTATGATACACATGTGTGTAAAATGTTACCGGGCGCTGTAATCACTCATCTGGTTACGTTATTGACCCCCCCCCGACCCAAAAACATTGGCTTCCCCTACATTTTCCCCACCCCACGCTACTGGTGGTTCCTAAGCTAAAGGAGGTTATAAAGGAAGTTTGAAACCTCCTTTCCTATCATTCTAGATAATTGGAACGGCACTTATCATGGCTGCCACTGAGGGACTTCCGGGTCATTTCACTCCGTTAGGAAGGTTCCTAAGCTAATATTCTACTTCAGCCCTGGAAAGGCAGCGTTACCCCCGGGGCTGATGGGTAATCACTCCCAAATGAGTTTAGGGCAGTGTTTCTCAAACGTTTTCATACCAAGGACCACTTAACCAATAAAAAAACACTCGCGGACCACCTAACTCCACAAATATCAAAAAACACATCGTTTTTCTAGAACAGATTACAAATCGCCTGAAAATGGTACAAACAAGTGGCAACATGTGTGATGAAGGTGTTGTGCTGGGCTCATGCAATCAAAACTTAACCTCACTCCATTGCGGAGATATTCCCGCGAGAGTGCGGAAAACTTGAATGTATTTATTCATTTAAAATGTGAAATTGTACCAATATACTCACGGACAACCAGGGGGCGCTCACGGACCACCAGTGGTCCGCGGACCACACTTTGAGAAGCACTGGTTTATGGCCCGTCCACACAGCGGCTTGCATTGAAGTTTCCAACGCTTCTGCCCATTCACTTTGAATGGGGGTGACGTCACTTTTAGCCGAACTACATTTTGGGAAGCGACGTGGAGCGTTGCTGGCTTCAAAAGTTGAGCAATGTTCAACTTTTGACGCCTCGACGGAGGCGTCAGCCAATGAAATCCCGTTTATGCAAATCTGCCAGTACAAGCGCTAGCCAATCAAACCGCGTGTATGCTGGGAGAGACTACGCAGGTCATTTGCTTATATTCCAAAAAATGGAGGGAAAATTCAATCAGTCTCTGTTCATCTACCGCAGGGGTGGGGAACCTCCGGCCCCCGGGCCGTATACGGCCCGCGAAACCATTTGGTACGGCCCTCGAGGTAATTTATAAACACACGCAAAAAAGAAAAAAAAATTAAAAAATCTAGACCGCAAAAAAAATGAAACAAGCGAGTCCCTGTTTTTCCTGGCCAAGGTCAGGGTCCATGAACACAACACAAGCCTAACGTGTCATCACGTGGTCTGACAGGGATGCAGTTCTGACGGAGAGCACCAGAACGCGGCTCAGGGCCGGTGTTATGGTAGGTTGAAGCCTTGCCGTGGATTGAAGCCCTGTTCGCGGGGACGCGCAGAGGTGACGTAATCGCCTGTATTGGGCGTTCGCCGTATTTTCACCCTTTTCAAAGCTTTTTTCTCTCTTTTGAGTGATATATTAGGATCAGCAAACGGCTGAATAAATAATGTGCATACAATTGCGAGGAGGCTCGTTTTAAGGACACGTTTTTCAGATCTGTCACAATCTTCGTATTGGAATGAACTTCCGTTTTTGAGTGTATCGCCCCACTCTGTTATATTCCTCCTTCCTACAGAACAGACAATGACAGGATAATATGTGATTTGTCAGTATAGTCCTATTTCTTAAAACCTCTCTGTTGTTTAAGTGTCTGATAACCACGAATAGTAAGCAATGATATAACAGTAATGATATCACATGATCATGTCAGACACTGTGTTATTTTCAATCAAGCCTACAAAATAATGTGTTCAAACTGCCTTCACTCACTTGAATTGCTCCTTTGAATATCATTTTTATATATCCCTGTTATGTATGTGTCACATCAGGTGTGACTGTGCCTTTAAGATGGCACCGGGAGTTTTGGGATGTGTGAACCGGATACAGTTGTGTTGTTGTGGTGTTGTCATGGAAGCGTATGCAACAACGTGTTCAATAAACGGTCAACCTAAATGTCGTAGTCCATAGTCTTATATATACAACATTGGCGACGAGGATTATGGATTCTCTACTATCACCTCTCTCCCCGTTCCTCGCACTGCCGGGCGAACCGCCGATTGTGATAATTGTGGCTCATCATCGCACCAGAGTCGAGCTCCGAACTGCCCTGCCAAGGGACAGAGGTGTCAACGCTGTGGCAGACGGAACCATTTTGCACGGGTCTGTCGCTCTGCTCCTGCAGCCGACGGCCCACCTCCACGTACGCCTGGGCCACATGCACCGACGACCATCCACTCCGTGGGCGCCATCTCCCGACGGCTAAAGTGCTGCACGGTGGAGCTGGATGGGGTCTGCCTCCCGCTGCTGCTGGATACGGGGGCCTCCAAGTCCCTCCTGAATGTTTCCACGTTCCGGCGTCTCTTTCCGCTCCGAACAATCACCGCCGACGCCGAGGATTTGTACGGGTATGGACACTCTAAAATTGGAATGGCGGGCACAATCACCTTGGCTGTGCGTTACGGGACTAAGACTCTCCCTGCATTCACCTTTCAAGTGTCTCACCAGGGGGCCAACCTCATGGGTTTTTATTTGTTTTGTGAGTTGGGTTTCACCCTTGTGGACAATTCTGGGGCCGCTATCTTGTCTGTTGGCTCGCCGTGGCAGGCTGGCCTGCCCTGTTCAGTGGTTTGGGCTGCCTCACCGCCTTTGACCACCAGCCCCTCCTCAAGCCTGAGGTACACCCCGTGATTCAGCCCATACGCCGCCTGCCTCTCGTCCTGCGCGACGACGTCACCGCCAAGCTGCAAAAACTCTTGGACGCGGGCATCATCGAACACATTGATGCTTCCCCGTGGATTTCAAACCTGGTGGTGGTGAAGAAGAAGTCAGGGGGCCTGCGCCCGTGCATCGACCTCAGGCCGGTGAACAAGGCCGTGATACCCGACAGGTATCCGCTGCCCACAGTGGAGGAGCTAGCCGCACAATTCTACGGCTCTTCCATGTTCACGAAACTAGACCTTCGTCAAGGCTACCTGCAGGTTCCGCTGCACCCTGACAGCCGCAGCCTTACAGCTTTCGTGACTCATGTCGGAGTGTTTCGCTACACCCGCATGCCTTTTGGCCTCAGCTCGGCCCCCAGCTGTTTTCAAAAAATCATGTCCACCATCTTCGCCGGCATCCCGGGCGTGGTCGTCTTCCTGGACGACATAGTGGTTCATGGTGCTACACCAGTCGTTCATGACGAACGCCTGGCGAGGGTGCTGGACGTCCTTGCCAGTCACAACCTCACACTCAATGGGGAAAAGTGCACCTTCGCTGTTCCAGCCATCGAGTTTGTGGGGTTCCGCCTGACCGCCGACGGCCTCAGCCCGTTACACTCCAACGTAGAGGCGGTGCTGCGCCTGCGTGAGCCGTCCTGTCCGGCTCAGATCTCTTCGTTTCTGGGGATGACGATCTACTACCTGCGCTTCCTTCCTCAGTACTCCTCGACCACCTCCCCACTACGTGAACTCCTGAAACAGGATGCGGTCTGGGAGTGGACCCCGGCCTGCTCTGCCGCTATTCGCCAGCTCAAGACGCAGCTCACCTCAACGCCGGTGCTCGCATTCTTTGACCTGAAGAGACCCACGTTCGTGACCTGTGACGCGTCCAATACAGCAATAGGGGCGGTGCTGTCCCAGATCCAGGGGGGCACAGAACGCCCGGTGGCGTTCGCCTCTCGATCCCTCAACTCGGCCGAACAGAAATACTCAGTGGGGGAGCGGGAGGCGCTGGCCTGCGTCTGGGCGTGCGAGCGGTGGCACATGTACGTGTATGGGCGGCATTTTACGTTGCATACTGACCATCAGGCTCTTACAGCCCTGCTTGCTACATCGGGGTCGGGGCACAAACCGCTGAGGATCTACCGCTGGTCAGAGAGACTCCTGCTGTATGACTTCACCACAGTGTTTACTCCCGGCAGGGAGAATGTGGTGGCTGACCTGCTCTCCCGCGCCACCCCCACCCCAGCGCCCGGCGAGGGCCCGGACGCAACAGAGTCAGAGCTCATACTCATGCTCCACTCCCCGCTTCAGGCCGCGGTTTCCCTGGATGACCTTCGGCTCGCGTCGGAGGAGGACCCCACGCTCTCCCGGCTCCGCACTTACATCCGGGAGGGATAGCCTGTGAAGTTCCCGGAGGAGCTGGCGTCTTTTCATCGGGTCAAGGACGAGCTGACCTGCTGGAACGGTGTCTGCGTGGCTCGGGGCCTCCGCACGTTCGTTCCCATCGACCTCAGGGCCCCCGTATTGTCTATGGCGCACGAGGGCCATCTGGGTATCATGAAGGTAAAACAGCGCTGCAGTGATTTGGTGTGGTGGCCGGGCATAGATCGAGAAATAGAGACAATGGTGAAGGAGTGCACGGCCTGCCTGGTCAGTGGCAAAACTGGCCCGCCACTCCCACCGCCCCTGCAGCCCTTGCAGTGGCCACACGCGCCTTGGGAGCACATGCAGCTGGACATCTGTGGGGAGCTGCATGGGGTCCCGCACCACTAACGCTTCCTCCTGGTGGCCTACGACCTCCATTCGAAATGGCCAGAGGTGGTCGCCACAGGGTCCGTAACGGCTCGGGTGGTCACAGACTTCCTCTCCTCTCTGTTTGCTCGGTGGGGCAGTCCTAACGCCATCACTACGGATAACGGCCCACAATTTGTCTCCTCTGAGTTCACCACCTTTGTGGAAGAGAGGGGGATTAAACACATCCGTACAGCTTTCTACCACCCGCAAGCAAATGGGGGGGGTGGAAAGGTTCAACCAAACCCTAAAGAACGGGATCAGAGCACACCTGGCAGATGGTCTTCCATTCTCAGCCGCGCTGCTTCGCACCTTGCTTCACTACCGGGTGACGCCGCATTCAACTCCCGGCAGCTCCCCAGCACTCTTGATGATGGGCCGCGAGCTGCAGCTCCCTTTGGATCGGCTACGGGCCCCGGCGGCCGTCACGCCAACAGCCACACCCTGCCAGAGTGCCAGGGTTGCAGAGGCTCAGCGTCGCATGAAGCAGCGGTTCGACAAGAGACGGAGGGTGAGAGCACCTTCCTTCACAGTGGGAGACTGGGTCAGGATTCACCATCCTAACCGGGACCACAAGCTGCTATCCTTCTGGACGGCGCCGATGAAGGTCACCGCTCAACTGGGGTCAGCCACCTTTCGTTTGGCCGACGGATCACGTGGCATGCAAGCCGGCTTCGGAAGGTGGCACCGCCCCCCATCGTGGACCCAGGGCCCAGGGAGGACGGGGACTTTGTTTTTCCTGATGAGCAGTTGCAGGGTCCAGCTGGGTTCCCACCTGAGCCGGTTGAGCCAGTGGTTCGTTTTGAAGCTCATCCGGCCCGTGTCCGGGTCAGACCAAGATACTTGGAAGACTATATTGTGAGCTTGTGACTCTCAGGGGTAATGTTCAGGGCATAGTCTGTTGCGTGGCAAAATAATCCACATGGCTATGCTGGTGACTGGCAGTCTACCCAGTTCATCTAGAGTAGATAGCTAAAAGTTAATTGGGTTAATTGGGGGGGGGGTAAATGTTATGTATGTGTCAGATCAAGTTTGACTGTGCCTTTAAGATGGCACCGGGAGTTTTGGGATGTGTGAACCGGATACAGTTGTGTTGTTGTGGTGTTGTCATGGAAGCGTATGCAACAACGTGTTCAATAAACGATCAACCTAAATGTCGTAGTCCATAGTCTTACATATACAACAATCCCTACTCAACACATGTTTGTATTGTAATGCCACTCCTATTTTTTTTCAATTGTATTTTAAGGTGACATTGAATGCTTTGAAAGGTGCCCTAAAATAAAGTGTATTATTGATCTTGTATCTGTGCCTCTATTACATTACATATCATTTTCTATCACACTATTAATGTTCCTTATTGTAGACTAGGTTAATCCTGGTGTCAATAGGGAAGATCTGCACTGCTCTCTACATAACATGTTCAGAGCAGGTATTGGAGCTGCCGGATTTGGAACCCCCCCTTTATCTTTGTCCAGGACAGTCACAGACTCACCAAAGTCACACTGGTGCTGGCTGGTCCCCTCTAGTTTATGCTCACAGAAGCATTTCACTCTGGGCCCTGCAGGTCAAAAACTAAAGAGGGGCTTCAAAATCCGGCAGTGCAGACTTTCTATCCTGAGGAAGATGTTCTATTTGCTTGCAGTCCAAGTCGTTGCTGCGTTTCTGTATAATATCATAATAATAAAGTTATCCTTTTTCCTTGCAATGATAATTCCCTGAGTTTATGTCTCTTTGAATTGGCCAAGGCAGGAACAGATGGCCCCACGGGTGCCTGTGACAACTTTGAAAACTAAGTGTGTGCGAGTCAGTTTATGCATGAACGTTGGTGCTTATGTGAATGTGTGTTATATGTATTTATTTTCCAACGTTTGCTTCGGTGTAGGGGATTTCACATGCATCCACCACAAATGTATGACCTGTGTGTAGGTGGCCTGCCAAGACATTCATGGTGGAACCACCGGTTACACACATCACAGGCGATCTATGAAAAAAACAATTGCATTGTGTTTAATATTTTCAGTTCATACCATAATGATAGCAGGGAAAAACATCATTTTTGTTGTTTCAGTTATAACAAATCTATAATTAACATGATTGTATGTCAATATAATTTTTACCCAGTATGTGTACTCGTTCCTCTGCGCAGCACAATAGCAACAGATAGCGCTAAGGTCATCTGTTAACAAAAACAGTTGGCACAAGAAATGACAATCAATATATATGCAGTACATATTGTACTGAATCAACCACCTATTTTGCTGTGAGATACGAGTTAATTTTTTATTGCAGTTGTATATTTAAAATCTTGTCTAACCTACGCTTTTCTGTGTATCCTTAAAAAGAATATGCATTTAGACAAATACATTTAGGGAAACATTTTATTTACAATACATCTGCTAGCAAGAGTAAACATACCAGTGTGTTGGATCAGGGTTGTGGCAATGTTCCATCTGTGCTCTGCAATAGCCTGCTTGGTTGTTGCGAAGGAGATGTGGTGTTCTGCGCTCAAAATGCTTTCAGCAAACTGCAGTGAAATGAAAGGAAATGTTTTTTTAAATATTATTGCAAAGAAAATTGAGTCAATAGAGTTATGTTTATCAAGGAAGACGGAAATGTGTGTACGTTACACTAGCCGTTTACATGTAAGCTCTTGCAAAGCAAAGTGTCACTTGGTTTTGTAGCTTACCTTTAAGGCAAACACCCCACATGAGGTGCCATCTGGTTGCTGGGGGTGAGGGGGTGAGTTGCACTTCAACCGTGAAATGTTGCACCCTTTACTTTTTAAGAACCTTCTGAGTTGTGGAAAGAATATATAATTGTGATGTTTACATCCGTTTTATGCTATCTACAATGTATAGTAGATGGTGGCAGCTGAAAAACAGTACTTCAAATCTACCTTGTTATCTCCGTGCACCTTTTCACATTGACAGCAGTCTCCCCTAATGGATCCAAGAACTGGCACCTCTTTTGGCCTGGATACATAACCTATACAATCATGTCATGAGAGTAGAAAGAGAATATGTTCCCTCTACCACTCCAACCACCCTCACCACCCTGAATATTCTTCATGCATTATATTAGTTTTTGTAAAAGAACAGTACGATGTATAATAGTACTTTTTGCATATGTGATATTAATTAATTATTAAAACAGAACAAAGAACGGGAGGATTATTTTACTCACAGGGAGATTACAGGAGTTTGTATTTACTAATGTCTTGGTTCCACTCACCGTTAATGTCCAGTGGTGGTGATCATTGACGATCCCTAAGATGACATCATAGTCCAATGGATCAATCTGAAATATATATTTAAAAAACACTTATTGACATGGCTGGGATAGTTAATTATCAGCAACTAACTTTGAGTCTTGATGTGCCGTTTTTCCAAATTGTTGTCATCTCAAATGTGTCGATGAAGGTGGCTCTCTGTCCTCTGGGGTTCTCCTTGTTAAAGTCCTTGACTTTGACAGCAAGGTATGCATTTATTACCTGTAACGAAACAGTCTAAAAGAGGTTCATCAATGTTATGAAAGAACAGCAAGGAAGATGTCTTGCACCTACAATGCCCGTTAATGCACTATGGGCATATGTACATATTGTTAATATAAAGAATAACATTTAAGACCAACACATTCTGTATAAGTGCCATTAATTTAATTTAAAATGCTGAATAGATCATACCTCACTCTCAAGTTCCATGTCTGGACCAATTTGCTTTATGTCCCAGTAGTACATTGGATACATATATGGACCTATTTTGGACACCAGAACATGGCTGTCATTCCCTGCCCAAGCGTCTTTCACAACTGCAAGAACAATACAAAAAAAAGGCAACATATGAATAACATGAATAAATGCCACGAGCCTGTAAAGCATTCCAAGTAGGAGAACAAGCAGGTGTGTAAACATTTCTTACTTTTCTCTGGTAGAGTCTGGATCTGGGGGCTTGTAGCGACTGCAGGTCCTGGGGCAGGCGGCACTGGTGAGGATGGAGGTGTAGGAGAAGCTGCAGGTCCTGGGGCAGGCGGCACTGGTGAGGATGGAGGTGTAGGAGAAGCTGCAGGTCCTGGGGCGGGCGGCACTGGTGAGGATGGAGGTGTAGGAGAAGCTGCAGGTCCTGGGGCAGGTGGCACTGGTGAGGATGGAGGTGTAGGAGAAGCTGCAGGTCCTGGGGCAGGCGGCACTGGTGAGGATGGAGGTGTAGGAGAAGCTGCAGGTCCTGGGGCACGCGGCACTGGTGAGGATGGAGGTGTAGGAGAAGCTGCAGGTCCTGGGGCAGGCGGCACTGGTGAGGATGGAGGTGTAGGAGAAGCTGCAGGTCCTGGGGCAGGCGGCACTGGTGAGGATGGAGGTGTAGGAGAAGCTGCAGGTCCTGGGGCGGGCAGTACTGGTGAGGATGGAGGTGTAGGAGAAGCTGCAGGTCCTGGGGCGGGCAGCACTGGTGAGGATGGAGGTGTAGGAGAAGCTGCAGGTCCTGGGGCACGCGGCACTGGTGAGGATGGAGGTGTAGGAGAAGCTGCAGGTCCTGGGGCAGGTGGCACTGGTGAGGATGGAGGTGTAGGAGAAGCTGCAGGTCCTGGGGCAGGTGGCACTGGTGAGGATGGAGGTGTAGGAGAAGCTGCAGGTCCTGGGGCAGGCGGCACTGGTGAGGATGGAGGTGTAGGAGAAGCTGCAGGTCCTGGGGCAGGCGGCACTGGTGAGGATGGAGGTGTAGGAGAAGCTGCAGGTCCTGGGGCGGGCAGCACTGGTGAGGATGGAGGTGTAGGAGAAGCTGCAGGTCCTGGGGCAGGTGGCACTGGTGAGGATGGAGGTGTAGGAGAAGCTGCAGGTCCTGGGGCGGGCAGCACTGGTGAGGATGGAGGTGTAGGAGAAGCTGCAGGTCCTGGGGCAGGTGGCACTGGTGAGGATGGAGGTGTAGGAGAAGCTGCAGGTCCTGGGGCGGGCAGCACTGGTGAGGATGGAGGTGTAGGAGAAGCTGCAGGTCCTGGGGCAGGCGGCACTGGTGAGGATGGAGGTGTAGGAGAAGCTGCAGGTCCTGGGGCAGGCGGCACTGGTGAGGATGGAGGTGTAGGAGAAGCTGCAGGTCCTGGGGCAGGCGGGACTGGTGAGGATGGAGGTGTAGGAGAAGCTGCAGGTCCTGGGGCAGGCGGGACTGGTGAGGATGGAGGTGTAGGAGAAGCTGCAGGTCCTGGGGCAGGTGGCACTGGTGAGGATGGAGGTGTAGGAGAAGCTGCAGGTCCTGGGGCAGGCGGCACTGGTGAGGATGGAGGTGTAGGAGAAGCTGCAGGTCCTGGGGCAGGCGGGACTGGTGAGGATGGAGGTGTAGGAGAAGCTGCAGGTCCTGGGGCAGGCGGGACTGGTGAGGATGGAGGTTCTCCAACACAATGACCGATGGTCTTGTCATTGGTTTTTTAATATCCTTCGTCTTCTGAGGGATTCTTGGGCCCTCCTCTTTGCAATGTTTTAAGTGGTCTATATTGACCTTATGTATGAGGGGCCCTTTTTCCCCCTGCAGGTCTGCACTTTTTCCTTGAAGGCTTTTTATAGGAAATGGACCAAGAAAATTGGCCTCCAACTTGCCTCCCTTCCTCTGCTGGCTGCGCTTGTTCTGCCTCCAAACTTTGTCGCCAACCTTAAAAATGATCTTACCAGACGACTTCAGGCGTTGCCTTGTTTTTTCCTGGGCCCTTGTCACTTTCTCCCTGGCTTCCTTCAGGGTGTCTTCCAGGTGCAGGATTTCCTCAGTCAAAGTCTCTTGACCCACAACATCCTCCACACTACCATCAACCTTTGCAAAAAGTTGTAGAAATACATTACTCAAAGTGACTAGTATATTACAGAAAATATATTTCATAAAAAAGGTCAAGGTAAAAAGGTAAGAATGCACACATAGCCTAGATTAGATTGGACTCAATGTACATGTAGTGGTCTGGCACCTCTGATGGGTCGCGAGCTTCTCTCCCAAACATGAGGAAATAGGGAGAACATGTTGTTGTCATCTGCTTTTTTGTGCGAAGACCAAACATTACGGCATCAAGGTGCTCGTCCCACGTCTCTGGTCTCTGTCCGACCAATTTGCTGAGTGCTCTGAAAAAAAGAAAAACAATGATCAGATGAGATTGAAGTATAATTCTGACATATAGACACATAGAGGTTTCTATAACATTCTACTTCTATTGAATAAGCTGCATTATCTTTTTAAACTTACAAAATATGTGTTCATAACAATTAAAGTTAAGCAAAACTTAAATAAATATGTAATCTTTATGATAGGTACTTCTTGCCGCTTCTAATAATTGAACAGGGCATGAATGAAGACTCTGCTCACCTCTGTATTGTACCATTCATCCTCTCAACCAATCCATTGGTCCGAGGATGATATGGTGAACACAGACTGGAGAATCTCACAGACCCGGGTATTGATCTGAAAATTGGTGTAACAAAACATGAAATGACTTCCTCAAAACTAATTATCATTGCATGGTGTGAAATAAATTAAAATGTCTTAAATAAGACTTAAATTAAGTAAACATAGATTATTCATGGCAGATGTTAACCCTTTATTAAGAAACACTTACGGCATTGACAAATTCTCTGCCTTGATCGGTGAGGATTCTTTTTGGTGCTTCAAATTGATAGAAGAATTGCAGAATGCACCCGGTCACTTCTTCCGCTGATTTGCTTCTGAGAGGGTATGCCTGTGCCCATTTGGTCATGTAATCAATCATGACACAGACATACTGGAACCCATTTTTGGTTATTGCCAGCTTCCCAATCAAATCCATCCCGATAAGTTCAAATGGTTGTGTGACCTACGACAGACAACAATGGAAAGACCATGAAGTATTCTATTTGCAGAGGGTAACTCGAGGGTGTGATAATTAGATATTCACATGAGTATCACAATAATAGTATATAGGATTCTTTATAATCATCCTATCAAGCTGTTATACTGCAAATGAATAATATGTAGGTATTTATTTTAACAGAATATACATACCTTGATTGGGGTGTACTCCACCTCCTGTTTAATGACGATGGCACCGGCCTGGCATGCAGTACATTGTGCAATGTTTAAATGTTATCATACCATTTAAATAGTTGTTGGTATATTTCCTTGATGTTTTAATTTATCATCTCAACATAACAATTTAAGGTGAAATAAATGCAACATCAGCATGAATTCCTCTCACATTTCTGCATTACGGTTGATAACGCATCATTAATTGTAACAGATGTATGTGGGCTGAAGTAGTTATGTGGATATGAGAAGAGATAATGAAGGTTGCTCACCCACTGATCGATGTCTTTGCACATTCCGGGCCAGAAAAAGCGTTTTGAGATGGCATCTCTGGTTTTGTTGGCCACAGTGTGCACCTGTGGGGCTTGCATGGAAGTCTATGAAGACTGTTCCCGCTTCCTCAGCACCATAGACCACTTTTATCTTCTGGGATTTACCTGTTGCTTTCACGAATAAATCTCCTCCTGTTTCATCAACACAGATTAATTATGTTTTTGTACTATTACAGTTTTGTTTCCATTGCTAACACACTACAATTACACAAACAGCAACATTATTTAAAGAGCAAAACACTGCACACAGTTCTCTAAGTAAGACACATATTCTCTTGTTTTCCACTTTCTAAACACTGCCATTGAAATTGCTACACATGAATCAATACAAAAAATGCACATGCCAAATGACCATAAACACAGAACTGCATTATTGTTGACTCAATAATGCAGTGTAAGCACTGTAAAAAGACTAAATGTAAGAACTAACAGCGAGAGGAAGAGCTAGATGGAGATTTAGTGATTGAGGAGTTGTTTTCAGCATGGAGCTGTATGAGCATCAGCCCTGTGTTCATGTCTCTTCTACAGGCAGTGGGAGAGAGGGAGATATCCTCTGTGATGGCGAGGAGCTAGCCACGATGAAAATAAGATTTTATTTTAATAAAAAAATCTTTATATTTGTGCCTCAAACTTACTTTCTATTTACTGTATGTTAAAAGAGGTAGATGTTTAGTTCACACAACTCTCTCTGTGCATGCATGCTGGTGCCTTTAGTTCAAAAAGTATATTTGTGTTTCTGCACATATTTATTTGGTGCAGAATTCAGAAAAAGCCCATAAAGATGAGTGTGCTATAGATTTGTGCCATTTGGTGCAAACTGTTTGTTTTTGATAAGTGCTTATGTGGTTTGAGCGCAGTGCTTTTGCATGTTGCAGCACACGGAGTGCCGCGCCACACTAATTGCGTCGCATCTGGGGCTCAGTTCAGGCTCACGGTGAGGCACCCTCCGGCCTGTAGGGAGGGATGGCCCTGAGTGTAATCATAACTGACTAAAACATTACCCAACATTGAGAAACGATTATTCAATACACAAAACAATAGTTTATAATACAGTAATGCATATACATTTCTCACCGTTGGTTTCATATTTCATGGATCGTCGTCGGATTAAATTTCTCTGAACTTTCGAAGCACCCTCGGGATACTTGCCTTTGGTTATGTATTTTACTATTTCGCAAATGACATTTTGATCCATTTCTGCTGGCAAAATTAGGTGAAAAGGTCACAACTTTGGAATTTCCTCTACCAACTCTGGTACTCTGAAATGAATGACAGTATTTACTGCTTGATAATAGACCATTTGATTTTCTTGCTGTCAAGAAATTACTGGCGCGTATTTTAAGGTGAAATTACGACAACATTAAGTTATTTACGTATAACGTAAATAACGATGAAAGTAAAGGGCCCTACGATAGGCAGAGGTTTTTTTTTAATATAAATGCAAAACACAGTTTAACTGCAGTTGAATTCTAGCCTACTTTTACACAGTTGTTCATTCATTTCCGCTGCATTTTTTTAACAGTTTTTTTAATTGTTTACACACATTTGTGAGCAGGCTAAAACACTAAACATAATTCATAAAAGTGCATAACACCATATATGTGCTGCAAAATGAAGCACTGCGCTCAAAACCACTTAAGCATTTATAAAAAAAAACTAAAAAATGCTTTCTATGAAATACAGTGAATAGAAAACTAACTTTGAGGAAAATACAAACACAATTATATATTCTAAAGATTATTTGGAGTTTTTGCTTAGCTGTGTGTGGCAACATCACCTCACCATCCCAGAGGATATCTCCCTCTCTTCCACTGCCTGGAGAAGAGGCATGCACAGTCTTTTCACAGTGCTTTCATCCTGATTGATGAGTCAACAATAAAGCACTTCAGTGTTTATGGTCGTTTGGCATGTGTATTTAATTATTGATTTTTAATGGCAGTGTTTTGAAAATGGCAAACAAGTGACTATGTCAGTCGTTTGCCTGAACTGTAGAACTGCGTGCAGTGTTGCACAAGTGCCCTGTTGAATTTAAAATTGAGTGCAAAGCTGAAAATGTGTTTAGATTTTTGGAGACTTGAGCTGAGGTTTTGCTTTTGAGTGTCACATTAAATAATGTTGATTTATGTGTAATTGTAGTGTGTTTGCAAATGAAAAATACTGTATTGGTCTAATTATTTATAATTTACAAACCTATTGCAATAAAGTGAAGAAATGGAGAAGATACCACAAATGTGAACACATATGTTTGGGTGAGGTTAAAAGAATGTCCCTTTATTTTGTGTCCATAAAGAACGTGTGCGCTGTTGAAAGAATTCAAAACACGTGAACTTGTAAAAACAGGGATTTATCATTGCCAGGAAAAAGGATAACTTTATTATTACGATATTATACAGAAACGCAGCAACGACTTGGACTGCAAGCAAATAGAAAATCTTCCTCAGGATAGAAAGTCTGCACTGCCGGATTTTGAAGCCCCTCTTTAGTTTTTGACCTGCAGGGCCCAGAGTGAAATGCTTTGGTGAGCATAAACTAGAGGGGAACAGCCAGCACCAGTGTGACTTTGGTGAGTCTGTGACTGTCCTGGACAAAGATAAAGGGGGGGGTTCCAAATCCGGCAGCTCCAATACCTGCTCTGAACATGTTATGTAGAGAGCAGTGCAGATCTTCCCTATTGACACCAGGATTAACCTAGTCTAAAATAAGGAACATTAATAGTGTGATAGAAAATGATATGTAATGTAATAGAGGCACAGATATAAGATCAATAATACACTTTATTTTAGGGCACCTTTCAAAGCATTCAATGTCACCTTAAAATACAATTGAAAAAAAATAGGAGTGGCATTACAATACAAACATGTGTTGAGTAGGGATATATAAAAATGATATTCAAAGGAGCAATTCAAGTGAGTGAAGCCAGTTTGAACACATTGTCTTTTAGGCTTGATTGAAAATAACACAGTGTCTGACATGATCGATATCATTACTGTTATATAATTGCTTACTATTCGTGGTTATCAGACACTTAAACAACAGAGAGGTTTTAAGAAATAGGACTATACTGACAAATCACATATTATCCTGTCATTGTCTGTTCTGTAGGAAGGAGGAATATAACAGAGTGGGGCGATACACTCAAAAACGGAAGTTTATTCCAATACGAAGATTGTGACAGATCTGAAAAACGTGTCCTTAAAACGAGCCTCCTCGCAATTGTATGCACATTATTTATTCAGCCGTTTGCTGTTTAATCTGATATATCATTCAAAAGAGAGAAAAACGCTTTGATAAGGGTGAAAATACGGCGAACGCCCAATACAGGCGATTACGTCACCTCTGCGCGTCCCCGCGAACAGGGCTTCAATCCACGGCAAGGCTTCAACCTACGGCATAACACCGGGACTTCACTAATTGCAGTACCCATAAGGAGCCATACACATGCCGCAGTTTTTGCGTTGCTCTGTCTTTAGTTGTAAGCCCTGTGGCGATCTGTTCATCTGTCATACTAATCATACAGTCAATAACTGTGTTGTTATTAGCATCTGGTTAGCTAGCTATGCTAAGATTTTTCTACCACCAGTGAGGTAAAGGCACATCTTTATATGATCATTATAGTTATAAAAACACAAGAAAATAAAGTAAACGGGTATAAAATACTATATGACAGTAAACAAAAGTTCTTATTAATAAACAAGAATACAGTTTGAAAGGGGAGTGATTTGTAAAATATCCATAAAGAAAAAGAAAATCTGCTTCCAGTTCTGTTTCATCTGGATGTTGAGAGATGTATCCATAGATCTCCTCAGTGTTGAGAGACGTATCCATAGATCTCCTCAGTGTTGAGAGATGTATCCATAGATCTCCTCAGTGTTGAGAGATGTATCCATAGAGCTCCTCAGTGTTGAGAGATGTATCCATAGATCTCCTCAGTGTTGAGAGATGTATCCATAGATCTCCTCAGTGTTGAGAGATGTATCCATAGATCTCCTCATGTTGAGAGATGTATCCATAGATCTCCTCAGTGTTGAGAGATGTATCCATAGATCTCCTCATGTTGAGAGATGTTTCCATAGATCTCCTCAGTGTTGAGAGATGTATCCATAGATCTCTTAATGTTGAGAGATGTATCCATAGATCTCTTCAGTGTTGAGAGATGTATCCATAGATCTCCTCAGTGTTGAGAGATGTATCCATAGATCTCCTCAGTGTTGAGAGATGTATCCATAGATCTCCTCAGTGTTGAGAGATGTATCCATAGATCTCCTCAGTGTTGAGAGATGTATCCATAGATCTCCTCAGTGTTGAGAGATGTATCCATAGATCTCCTCAGTGTTGAGAGATGTATCCATAGATCTCCTCAGTGTTGAGAGATGTATCCATAGAGCTCCTCAGTGTTGAGAGATGTATCCATAGATCTCCTCAGTGTTGAGAGATGTATCCATAGATCTCCTCAGTGTTGAGAGATGTATCCATAGATCTCCTCAGTGTTGAGAGATGTATCCATAGATCTCCTCAGTGTTGAGAGATGTATCCATAGATCTCCTCAGTGTTGAGAGATGTATCCATAGATCTCCTCAGTGTTGAGAGATGTATCCATAGATCTCCTCAGTGTTGAGAGATGTATCCATAGATCTCCTCAGTGTTGAGAGATGTATCCATAGATCTCCTCAGTGTTGAGAGATGTATCCATAGATCTCCTCATGTTGAGAGATGTATCCATAGATCTCCTCAGTGTTGAGAGATGTATCCATAGATCTCCTCATGTTGAGAGATGTATCCATAGATCTCCTCGTGTTGAGAGATGTATCCATAGATCTCTCATGTTGCTCTCAGAGTGCACCAGATTGATGCTTTCAACTTCAATATTTAAAAAAGAAATCTTCCCGGGCGAGCATGGGACCCCCCTAGAGGAGGTTAGCTCCCCACTTAAATCATGTTCACATGGATAGGAAACTAAATACATTTGCACACATCTTGTGTCCATATCTTTCTGTTTTTGTGGTAATGCCACAACCGTGCACGTGTATGCGTGCACGTGTATCATGGCAAGATATCTGGATTAAGAGGTTGATTTTTCTTTGCACAGACAGGCCAAATGAATGGGTTGTGATTTTAGTATTTTTAAGCAGAGGTCAATAACTTGTACGGCCCTCGGAGGATGTGTAAAAAATTGAAATGGCCCTTGAGAGGAAAAAGGTTCCCCACCCCTGATCTACCGGGATACAAACCAGAGGAGCGAGGCATGGAGGGAGGGGGCAGAGACAGGGGGTGGAACTGGTAGGTTTTCGCCTATTTGGGGATTTTATATCCAGTTTACTTCGTTTAAACATTGCTATTGCTTTGTATGTCGGGGGCGGGAGATTCATGTGATTGGTTATTGGTCGCGTTGCTCGCAAAAAATCCCCAAGCTTCAGATACGCCCACCTCCAAGCGTCAACGCACGCTGCTGTGCGGAAGCTCCGTGAGGGGAACAGAGACGAGGCATTTGGGTCCTGCAGGATTCCCCCGTTAATGTCAGTGTCTCGAAAACACATGTTGGCGACTGGAAGACATCCAGTGTTTGGTCTTTTCCTGAAGCATCCTTCACCTACAGTGTCTCAACTGAAAGAGGACCACAAACACACACAGAATATAATAGCATTTTGAGATTTGGGGATATTTATCTCCCATTCTTTCGCTTTTTCTGACATTTCAACACCAAACATGTCGTTAATGTCTCTGTTTAGTGAGCTACAGCGTTCTGAAAGCCTGTACATTATTTATATCACACTTTGTCAGTAGAAAAATGCAGGAAATGACTTTTTTAATGCAGTATTTTCTGATTTATGGCGCAACACAAAGATAGTTCGCTCAGTGCAAACCTTTGACTCTAATATGTCAACAACATGAAACAAGAATAAGAACCTGGCTTTATCCAATGTTCACACAGGAGTTCTACATCCTGAAGCATCCTTCATCTACACCGTCTCAACTGAAAGAGGACCAGACACACATTACAAATATAATAACATGTGGACACTTTGGGATATTTGTCTCCCATTCTTTTACTTTTCGGGCACTTTACAGACCAGACATGTCGTTGATGTCACTGTTTACCAAACTACCACTTTTTCTGAAAAATGGACAACATGATGCAATATATGTTAAATACATGGTTTATACGTGTAATTGCTGGGTTCCATTTCTTCTGATGACCTCATTTGGGCGTGCACATTTGCCGCGCGCAAACCTTCCTCTTTTGGATTTGGAAAGGTTGGAATGTTTGTGTGTTTGTTTGTTTGTGTGTAGCCTTTATTTAACCAGGTGAAAGCCCCTTGAGATCAAAAGATCTCTTTTTCAAGGGTGTCCTGCATGTGAACGTGATGAATGTTTAAGTGATAAGCCTCCACATCACTTGTGTTTTCCAATCTGATGATTAACCTTCTTGCACTTCATTTGTATTTCCGACAGCTTCCTGAAAGCAGCACATTGTAGTCGCTCATTGGTCCATCCCTTTCTCCTCTCTGCGAGACGTTCACTGACACACTAACCCGCACCGTGCCGTGAGCTGCGGACAGACAGACGGCACCGTGAGGTAAGTGTGACGGCGGGTAAGGCTACATAGATTCTGACATGGGTAGGGTGCGGCTACAGAGCCACAGTGTTCCTAAAAGCCCAACATAAAAAGCGTTCTCCTTTCAGACATCTTGTTTTCTTTGCGTACAAGTAGCTCTGTTGGTGAGGCGTTTACATCCCACTGCTGTGTGACTGGAATGGATGCAGGAATCACAGCAGGATGATCCCAAAAATCATGGACTACACGGTTATTTGAAACAAAATTGTATAATCAGATATTGACATGTTCTCGTGATTTTTGCTTTTATTTTCGAACCTCATGTAGCCTACAGTTGGTGGTGACGCACCAGCTCTATAGCAGGCTCAACGTGTCGGGGTGTTCGTTAAATACAGCTGTCTAGATGCATGGTGTGAGTTCGCGTTGAAGCACATCAAGGCGAGGCGTTCCCCTGTGCGCGCGGCCGCACCTCTCCGCGCTCTCCTCAGTAAACATCACGTGATCAGCGGCATAAAGCTGCACACAAGGAGTGTGTATGGCTGCATACGGCTCAAACACACACCAACACACACACTGAAACACAGCGGAGAGCAAAGCCCCCCTTTGTTGTGTGTATATGAATACTGCCAGGCCTCACAGGGGTGGGGGCTGCCTGTGAGGCGTTCAGGTAGCCTACTGTCGGAAATACCAGACAGCAAAGTGTGTCTCTCACAGGAACTCAGGCAGACTTTCCAAAGAAATGTCCAGCAAGTTTTGATTTGAGAAGCAATTAAATGTTTTATCAGCATCCAATCAGTTTGAGTTGAGTTTGTTTCACAGACAGAAACGATGTAACGTCATTACATCTGTCAAAAAGTGTACTACTAGGAATATGTCTTTAATGTACACATTCTAATAATTAGCAGCTGACAAGTTCAGTGCACTAAAATAAGTATCAAAATGTGGTTTGTATGTCATTTGTCAAATTACAAAATCATTTTTCAGTGATCAAACTACCAAGTCTACCACTCCTTCTGCTAAATTAGGATCCAGCACTCCTCAGAATAGAAAGGAAGCAGACAGCTGCAGACTGAGCACTCAAACACACACACACATTTCAATACTTGATTTGGTTCCACAAATTATATTGCATAGACAGGGAATCAAATATATCGGGGCTAAGCAGCACAGAACACTTAAGGGAACACATAGCACCTCCTTCTCCTGAGGGGAACACATAGCACCTCCTTCTCCACACGGCGAAGCAGCACAGAACACTTAGGGGAACACATAGCACCTCGTTCTCCACACGGCTAAGCGGCACAGAACACTTGAGGGAACACATAGAACCTCCTTCTCCACACGGCTAAGCGGCACAGAACACTTAGGGGAACACATGGCACCTCCTTCTCCACACGGCTAAGCGGCACAGAACACTTAAGGGAACACATCAATCAATCAATCAATGTTTATTTATATAGCCCAATATCACAAATGTTACATTTGTCTCAGTGGTCTTCACAGTGTGTACAGAATATCAGTATGACAATACGACACCCTCTGTCCTTAGACCCTCACATCGTACAAGGAAAAACTTCCAAAGAAAACCCAGTTTAAAGGGAAAAATGGGAGAAACCTCAGGGAGAGCAACAGAGGAGGGATCCCTCTCCCAGGACGGACAGACGTGCAATAGATGCCGTGTGTAAATTGAAAAGATAATACATTTGCAACATAGGTAGTCCAAATGTTTGGAAATGCATGTGTGTATAATAGGAAGATGAATCCACGAGGATATCCATCCAGGACCGATGATCCAGGACCACAGCCACGACTCAAGATCCAGCGCTCGCGATCCAGGACACAAGACCGCAGGATCATCCATGACTCCGGATCCCAGCATATATAGACCCCAAAAAGAAAGACATTTGGGGAAGCTGGGTTAATCGGAACATGAGAGTACACGGGTATAGACAGAGAGAAGGAAGAAGTAAGATGTCCCCCGACAAACTAAGCCTATATCAGCAAAACTAGGGGCTGAATCTAATCAGCCCTAACTATAAGCTTTATCAAAAAGCACATAGCCCCTCCTTCTCCACACGGCTAAGCGGCACAGAACACTTAGGGGAACACATGGCACCTCCTTCTCCACACGGCTAAGCGGCACAGAACACTTAAGGGAACACATAGCACCTCCTTCTCCACACGGCTAAGCGGCACAGAACACTTAGGGGAACACATAGCACCTCCTTCTCCACACGGCTAAGCGGCACAGAACACTTAGGGGAACACAAAGCACCTCCTTCTCCACACGGCTAAGCGGCACAGAACACTTAGGGGAACACATGGCACCTCCTTCTCCACACGGCTAAGCGGCGCAGAACACTTAGGGGAACACATGGCACCTCCTTCTCCACACGGCTAAGCGGCGCAGAACACTTAGGGGAACACATGGCACCTCCTTCTCCACACGGCTAAGCGGCGCAGAACACTTAGGGGAACACATGGCACCTCCTTCTCCACACGGCTAAGCGGCGCAGAACACTTAAGGGAACACATGGCACCTCCTTCTCCACACGGCTAAGCGGCACAGAACACTTAGGGGAACACATGGCACCTCCTTCTCCACACGGCTAAGCGGCACAGAACACTTAAGGGAACACATAGCACCTCCTTCTCCACACGGCTAAGCGGCACAGAACACTTAAGGGAACACATAGCACCTCCTTCTCCACACGGCTAAGCGGCACAGAACACTTAGGGGAACACATAGCACCTCCTTCTCCACACGGCTAAGCGGCACAGAACACTTAGGGGAACACAAAGCACCTCCTTCTCCACACCGCTAAGCGGCACAGAACACTTAGGGGAACACATAGCACCTCCTTCTCCACACGGCTAAGCGGCACAGAACACTTAGGGGAACACATAGCACCTCCTTCTCCACACGGCTAAGCGGCACAGAACACTTAGGGGAACACATAGCACCTCCTTCTCCACACGGCTAAGCGGCACAGAACACTTAAGGGAACACATAGCACCTCCTTCTCCACACGGCTAAGCGGCACAGAACACTTAAGGGAACACATAGCACCTCCTTCTCCACACGGCTAAGCGGCACAGAACACTTAGGGGAACACATAGCACCTCTTTCTCCACACGGCTAAGCGGCACAGAACACTTAAGGGAACACATAGCACCTCCTTCTCCACACGGCTAAGCGGCACAGAACACTTAAGGGAACACACAGCACCTCCTTCTCCACACGGCTAAGCGGCACAGAACACTTAGGGGAACACACAGCACCTCCTTCTCCACACGGCTAAGCGGCACAGAACACTTAGGGGAACACACAGCACCTCCTTCTCCACACGGCTAAGCGGCACAGAACACTTAAGGGAACACACAGCACCTCCTTCTCCACACGGCTAAGCGGCACAGAACACTTAAGGGAACACACAGCACCTCCTTCTCCACACGGCTAAGCGGCACAGAACACTTAAGGGAACACACAGCACCTCCTTCTCCACACGGCTAAGCGGCACAGAACACTTAAGGGAACACACAGCACCTCCTTCTCCACACGGCTAAGCAGCACAGAACACTTAGGGGAACACACAGCACCTCCTTCTCCACACGGCTAAGCAGCACAGAACACTTAGGGGAACACACAGCACCTCCTTCTCCACACGGCTAAGCAGCACAGAACACTTAGGGGAACACATAGAACCTCCTTCTCCACACGGCTAAGCAGCACAGAACACTTAGGGAACACATAGCACCTCCTTCTCCACACGGCTAAGCAGCACAGAACACTTAGGGGAACACATAGCACCTCCTTCTCCACACGGCTAAGCAGCACAGAACACTTAGGGGAACACAAAGCACCTCCTTCTCCACACGGCTAAGCTGCACAGAACACTTAGGGGAACACATAGCACCTCCTTCTCCACACGGCTAAGCAGCACAGAACACTTAGGGGAACACATAGCACCTCCTTCTCCACACGGCTAAGCTGCACAGAACACTTAGGGGAACACATAGCACCTCCTTCTCCACACGGCTAAGCGGCACAGAACACTTAGGGGAACACATAGCACCTCCTTCTCCACACGGCTAAGCTGCCGCTGAAACAGCAATATTTGCCATTTGTTTGGCTTTTCTCTTTGACATTCCAGCATCCTCAGACCAGTCATGGTGCATTTATATACACGGCCAAGACTTCCGAATACAAGTATGCTATATCTACACTTGTACCCAGAGCTGGTTCTCTCATCGAGCAGTGGTTGGTATTTGATATACTTGTCCTGGAAAGCCTGGTCCATGCACAGGTCAAAGGCACAGCCTGCTTCTAAGACCAGCACCTCCCTGTGGGGTCAACAGAAACCACACCAGCTGTATTGGGATGTGAGCAGAGACATCGTCGGTGAAGCCAAACCGTGCTGGTAGCACTCTAGCGTGCTGGTAGCACTCTAGCATGCTGGTACATTGCTGCGCTAGATGGTAAGATGTTTCGTACCGCATCAATGTCCACACTACGGTCATGACGGCTATGTACAGGCGTCTGTATGCATTACATCCATGTGTTATGTGTGCAGTGGATTCTAGGCGTTGTTGTGAATCCTGATGGTTTAAACAGGATGGAGTGTGGATGCGAGGGTCCCAGGTGGATGCGAGGGTCCCAGGTGGACAGACTGTACTTAGTGGGTGATACCTGCAGTATGGCTTTGATGGTAAATGTCAGAACATCCTCACCGACAGCGGTGTTCTTAAACACTGAGTGTGAGACTGAGTGGTCAGCAAACCCCAAACAGGCTTTCCTGCAGTCTGAGTCCACACGGTGCTGCCTGACCTCAGGTGGCCCGTGCTGAGCAGAACCCTCCCAGCAGTCTGAGTCCACACGGTGCTGCCTGACCTCAGGCGGCCCGTGCTGAGCAGAACCCTCCCTGCAGTCTGAGTCCACACGGTGCTGCCTGGTCTCAGACGGCCCGTGCTGAGCAGAACCCTCCCTGCAGTCTGAGTCCACACGGTGCTGCCTGACCTCAGGCGGCCCGTGCTGAGCAGAACCCTCCCTGCAGTCTGAGTCCACACGGTGCTGCCTGACCTCAGGCGGCCCGTGCTGAGCAGAACCCTCCCTGCAGTCTGAGTCCACACGGTGCTGCAAGCGAGGCCTTGATACTTCATACTTGATACAGTCTATGATTGTAGTGCCTGTTTTTGTCAGCCTCCTTAGTATGCTTACTGATCCCTATCCTGTACCCTCACTGGACCGCTGTGTTTACGTTCCTAAACATGGCTAGTCGCAGAGCACCATCCATGTGGACTCTATTTGTTCATGCTCTTTAGTTGTTTCTGATATGTGCTTGAAGTCACTCACACCTGTCTGGATCCATGCTGGGTCAGGTCCAGAGACTGGTCTGGTCCTGACATTTGAAAAGGGAGGCAGGGGAAGCTAAATATTGCCCTGGTGTTGCTACAGTTAGCCTTCTAGCTAAAGCAGCTCCTTGAAAAAGAGCAGGTCTACTGCCGTCCTCTGTCCTTGACTCCTGCCTGTCCGGCTGATCAGGTCCGAGCCCTGTTCCTCTCAGCTCTCCCTCCGGTGTCCTCCTCTCAAAGGCTGTCTCTTTAAGTGATTCAACATACTTTTCCTTCTCCATATTCGCCATCTAGTTTTGTTTGCACTCCGTCTCCGTCTAACTCTCTCTCACTCAAACGTCACCTCTCCCTCTGGCCTCCTGCAGCAGTCTGGCCTGCTCCGGTCTGTCGCGTTGAGAGGTGCAGACTGTGCATGCACCACTTCTCACGAGTCAATGGGCAAAGATGTCTGCGCCCCAAGCAGGTACATGTTACTTATCAGTAACTTTAGACACCTAAAACGGTTCTAGAATGTGGGCGAGGTGGGGCGGCGCCCCTAGTGGCTGTGTGCACACATACAGGAGGGTCTTTACTAACGCAGAAAGTGAACATAGACTAAGTTAGGCCCCTCCCTCTGTAGAGACAGCCCTGTGAACGTAGTGTGCTCGTGATCAGTGTGAACGTGACCTCTGTGTGCGTGTCTACAGATGATGTGGAGCGTCGTGCTGCTGCTGGCCGCGGCCCTCGCTGCGGGTGAGTACCATCTCCTGCTCTCTATGGGATCTGATCTAACATCTCTGCTGAGGGTTGTTTTACACGACAGCTGACCAAGAACATTTCTTTAGTGTACATCACACGTGATGCAGCCTCTTCAGAGGAAGCGCTCTGCAGCTGGGTCCAGTATGGAGTGCTTAGCAGCAGCTGCAGAGACGTGTGGCTTGAGATGCTTGAACAGTGAATATTGGACACTAACTAATTATCATGTTGTAACAAATATTAGCATTAAAGATAATGTGGCAGAATGTTATCATCACAGCATTGTTGTTTGGAGATAGGATTGAACAATTCTTTACAAAATACATGGTGCAATCATTTTTGCATTTATTACAATGTTGCTATAACGTCTCTAGAATGTCTCTAAAGGTCGGCTGAAGCTGTATATAGAATATACCACCGGGGCCTCCAGCAGTAAAGAATGAAAGGATCACACTTTCCAGTCGTAAAAAAGTGACATTTTCGAGAGGTTGCTGTACAGTAACTGCTCATGGCCATCTGACAGTATCACATACTATATTAATAGTATTATATGTCCTTATTGTGAATGATATTCTTTATTTCTCCCCACATATACAGTATATGTGAGTAGCAAGTATCCTTCCTTCTCTCTCTTCGGCCTCTGTGTCAGATTCCTTTGCTGCCCGTGACCTCCATGAGCGGCTGGCCCACGGCCGCCAACTGAAGATCTATCTGCCCAAGAGTGCAGAGAAGCTGGAGTTCATCTCGGCCGAGGATCCCCGCACCATCTTTACGTACTGGGAGCATTCCAGACTCAGGTAGGACTCCCTCGGGGACAGCCTGGGCTCTGGGTGTGGACACTGGCTCTGTTGACTCATTGTTCTGTCCTCTGCAGGACCAACAAAGGCAGGGTGTCGGGCACGGGCAGCGACCGGCGCTGGTACATCGACAAGGTAACCAAGTCTTTGCTTAAGGTCTACATTCTCTTTCAATAAAAGGAATTGCTACATTAATTGATTTCCCTTTACCTAGTAACTTTGCCCTTGAGTCTACTTTATTTATTCTTTTACTTATTCTTTTCTTTTTATCTGTACTTATTGAAAATCTTCCAATCGTCACATCATATTTCAGCGGTGCGTTTGTTTTTTGCAGGTGACCTATGAGGACGAGGGGACGTACGTCCAGAGAGACTTCTGGAATAAAGAGATCGCTTCTGTCAAAGTGGCCGTCACACGTGAGTTAGTCCACCGTGTCCTGTCCACCGTGTCCTGTCCACCGTGTCCTGTCCACCGTGTCCTGTCCACCGTGTCCTGTCCACCGTGTCCTGTCCACCGTGTCCACCACGCCATGTCTGCTACTATCTTTTGTGTCTTTGAAAACATAACTTTAGGGTGAGTGTTAAACACCGGACGTTCCTTCCTATTGGACTGTTATGCTCGTCATTCTCATCACTTGAGATGTTACACACAATGGCTCCTCCTCCTCCTCCTCCTCCTCCTCCTCCTCCTCCTCCTCCTCCTCCTCCTCCTCCTCCTCCTCCTCCTCCTCCTCACTATAATGAATCCTAATGTAGATGCACGGCCTGTAGCTAAACCTGGCTACATGTATGACGCAGACCCTCATAAGCGCCCATAGGCAGGGTCAGGTGCCCAGCACTTCAGACGGTCACCAGTACCCAGCCTGCTCCTCTGTAACTGACAAACAGACTCAGGCTAACCTAGCAACATGAAATCAGAGAGCGTGCAAGCCAGCAGGGGAGGTCACCATAGAAAAAGAAGTTGGCAATAGACAGTGACTTCAAAAGTATTCAACCCCTTGAAACGTATCAGAATGATCTGTGCATCCTTTGAAATCCATTTCAAAGGATGCTTGCACACATGTTGCACTGAGTATCAGCCAGAGCCCGTCTGAAGTGTCTGTGGGTGTCCAGCAGCCGCAGCCTGCTCTCCTCTGCAGATCTGCTCCAGGTGGTTCAGGTTGGACGAATGACGCTCGTGGATCGCAGCTCCAACAGTGCCACGGACTCAGGACAGAATGGACCCGACGCTTTAGCGAGCCGCTGTATCCAGAACACAATATTACACTCTGCGCTACGCATCATACTTGGGGGCACAGTTATTTGAGTCAAGCATTAGATAGGAATGTATGCGTATTGCTATAGACTTAATCTACAAAACATTTATGCAAACTATTTGTTGTGCCCAAGATATCTCTTTGCACACTCAATGTGTTTGTTGTTGTCCTCTGTATTCCAGACAGACGCAACAACGTGAAGTGCGTGGCGGGAGAGAGCCTCCTCATCTCCCTGGAGGGCATCGACCTGGCCGACGCCGGCCTCTCCTTCTCTGGGGAGGCTGCCAACGTTACACTGGTGACAATATGGGATAGAAATGATGGAATGATGGATAGCTGGATGAGGGGTAGATGGGGGATGGATAGCTGGATGAGGGGTAGATGGGGGATGGATAGCTGGATGAGGGGTAGATGGGGGATGGGTAGCTGGATGAGGGGTAGATAGGGGATGGATAGATGGATGAGGGGTAGATGGAATGATGGATAGCTAGATGAGGGGTAGATGGGGGATGGATAGCTAGATGAGGGGTAGATGGGGGATGGATAGCTAGATGAGGGGTAGATGGAATGATGGATGAGGGGTAGATGGGGGATGGATAGATGGATGAGGGGTAGATGGGGGATGGATAGATGGATGAGGGGTAGATGGGGGATGGATAGCTGGATGAGGGGTAGATGGGGGATGGATAGATGGATGAGGGGTAGATGGGGGATGGATAGATGGATGAGGGGTATATGGGGGATGGATAGCTGGATGAGGGGTAGATGGAATGATGGATAGCTAGATGAGGGGTAGATGGGGGATGGGTAGCTGGATGAGGGGTAGATGGGGGATGGATAGCTGAATGAGGGGTAGATGGAATGATGGATAGCTAGATGAGGGGTAGATGGGGGATGGATAGCTAGATGAGGGGTAGATGGGGGATGGATAGCTAGATGAGGGGTAGATGGGGGATGGATAGCTAGATGAGGGGTAGATGGGGGGATGGATAGCTGGATGAGGGGTAGATGGGGGATGGATAGCTGGATGAGGGGTAGATGGGGGATGGATAGCTGGATGAGGGGTAGATGGGGGATGGATAGATGGATGAGGGGTAGATGGGGGATGGATAGATGGATGAGGGGTAGATGGGGGATGGATAGATGGATGAGGGGTAGATGGGGGATGGATAGCTGGATGAGGGGTAGATGGGGGATGGATAGATGGATGAAGGGTAGATGGGGGATGGATAGATGGATGAAGGGTAGATGGGGGATGGATAGCTGGATGAGGGGTAGATGGGGGATGGATAGCTAGATGAGGGGTAGATGGGGGATGGATAGATGGATGAGGGATAGATGGGGGATGGATAGATGGATGAGGGGTAGATGGGGGATGGATAGATGGATGAGGGGTAGATGGGGGATGGATAGATGGATGAGGGGTAGATGGGCGATGGATAGATGGATGAGGGGTAGATGGGGGATGGATAGATGGACGAATAGTGATAGAATAGAGGTGAGACCTGGACGGGTCCCTGGTGGATCGCTGTCTGCCTCACACCTCTGTCTCTGTTTCAGTTACACGTGTCAAAGTCAATGGTGAGGTGCGTTAGCTGAACATAAGAAATATTACCTTTCTAAACATGGACTACCTTACACAAGCTTTTCCAGTGGATTTAGATGTTGGACACCATGGGTGACATTTATAAATATATATATTTTAAAAGCTGTTTAGAAACGGCTGGTGTTCAAGTGTGAATGTAGCTGTGATCCTCCTCAGGTGCGAGATGGTGCTCCAGTCTCCCAGGACCTTCCAAATTATTGGGACCGTGTTCAGACCCACTCCATTAACATCGAGATCAGGAACGTGAACTACAGTGATGAAGGACACTACACCCTGAGAGACCGCAGGGACCGCATGGTGTCAATCACCAGAATGGACCTGACAGGTTTTTATTAGTGACACACTTCTATTTATGATCCCGTCTGTCTGATGAGTATATTTGGTCATACTTTAGGATGAAGTCTCCTTGTTTTCTGATGATCTTCAGTTCGCCCTGTTACATGTACTTACTGTTCTGATAAAAGCTCAACACTAGTTAGTGCGAATGCTGTGCCACAGCATTCCACTATAGTTCTTCAAATCTTTATAGAGTGGCGAAGTCACGCCCATCTACTTCCGCCCCATGGGACCTTATTTCGGAAAAATTATGCATTGAAGTCGATGGAGAGAGAAAACGTATCTTTCGATCCTTAAATTGTGCCATGAATGACACATATGATGTTTTTCAATCTTAAAAAATCATTTCCGTGTCAAAAAAGTCACAATTTGTCGTAAAACTGCTGAAATATAAGACTATGAAAAATACGCAACTAGAAAGACTACAAATCCCAGAATCCCAGTCCTGCATGCTGGCTCTACGGAACCAACTAACTCCCCTTGTGTGTGTGTTCAGCTCTCAACACGCCCAGACTTGTAGTGATTTGCACCTCTTTTAATACTTTCCGCCTCATTCTGAAAGAAAGAAGTGAAATGTGCCAACGTGACGGCCGTCTTGGTGTGTGGTGCGGGATGGGAGATGTAGTTCATTGAGCGGTTTCACACAAAGTGTAACTTCACAGTTTTACGACACATTTGTATTTTGTTGACTTGCAAAATTATCTTTTAAATTGACAAACATCATATGTGTAATTTGTTGCACAATTCAAACGGGATCAAAAGATAATCTTTCTCTCTCCATTGACTTCAATGCATGGTTTCAGAAATAAGGTCCCATGGAGGTCCCCCGGAAGGGGGGGGGCTTCGCCTCTCTATTCTTCCCCTTCATCTTCTTATTTCAGCCAATACTTTGGCTCTCCATAACTTCAGCATACTTTCAGCTACAGAAACCATTCAAATATTAAACTATTCAGCCTTTTCAGGAATCGGTGGCACATTTTTGATATATTTTACACTTTTTGAGATATTGAACTTAGTTTGGAGCTTGGTAGAGAGGCTTTCTTCAGATGTTAACATTAGTGTGCATGGAGCAGCTCGTTAAGTCTAGAGTGCTTTGATCTCAAATCAGAGTGGAGCAGTGCTTGAAATTCGCCCGATAAACTTGCCATAATTCCCCAAACCCTACACTCCTCAGACATAATTTTTCATGGAAAATGTAGGAAAACCCGACAGAGACACAGACACGCCGACAGACAGACAGACACAGACAGACAGACAGACAGACAGACAGACAGACAGACAGACAGACAGACAGACAGACAGACAGACACAGACAGACAGACACAGACAGACAGACACAGACAGACACAGACAGACAGACACAGACAGACAGACAGACAGACACAGACAGACACAGACAGACAGACAGACAGACACAGACAGACAGACACAGACAGACAGACACAGACAGACAGACACAGACAGACACAGACAGACACAGACATACACAGACAGACAGACACAGACAGACAGACAGACAGACACAGACAGACAGACAGACACAGACAGACAGACAGACAGACAGACACAGACAGACAGACAGACAGACAGACAGACAGACAGACAGACAGACAGACAGACAGACACACAGTGAGGCTGACACCCCCCCCCCTCCTGTGTCCCCCACAGATCACCATAATGACACGGAGGGAAACCCCCTCCTGGCTCTGCTCTTGCTGCTGGGCATCCCGGCTGGGATCTGCTGCTGCTGTCGGAAAAATATTTTTAAGAAGAAAGCCCCCCACGCTACAATGCTGCAGGTACTGCATCAGGAGAAAGTTTGACTCTTTTTTTAATCTGTTCCTGCAATATGACATTTATGACTGTTATTTAATCTGAGAACAATGTACAAATGATCAGTTATGGAAATAATTATTAGTCACAGCCCAAAACAATGGATTGCCTCATGTTTTGTCTCTCTCTCCAGAACTCCCCACATGTAATGCACCCCCCCCCCTGTGGTCCTGTTGGACCTGCTCCCCCATACAACACTCCAGGACAGCCCGGCGTGGTGAGACTCTAACGAGCTGGTGGCTGCTCTTTCTTCACATGTCTTCGTGTAGTTGGCTGTGTATTGCACAGTTGCGCAGCGTGATGTGTGGCGTTGTGTTTGTGTGTTCGCAGGTGTACTACCACGGGCCGGACCCCAGCATGGTACTGACTCATCACCACACACTTCTCCATTTACATGATCATTATGAAACTTCTCTGGTGTAGTGATTGTGCAATGCTCATTAAAGGCAAGTGTGCTCTTGTGTATTAGGGTCCTGCAGTCCATCCTCCCCCCGGCCCAGGGCAGTGGAACGGCCCCCCCCCCTCTCATGTTAGTATCACACTACAAGCGTGCTTACCTAAGTTTCCATGAATGTGATTAGCCCAGCCCAGTGCTCTGACAGCACTAAACCCACACAGCTCCATGCACAGTCACTCAATTCATGCTGATTTTTGTTTGAGCTAGTTCTCTGTTATTATAGACTCTCTGGGACCCTCCCTCACTAATCAAGCTCCTTTTCTCTGGTCTGCAGGGATTCAACCCGGGGTACCCAGGCTACCCCCCCCAGAACCCTTCCTATCCTCCTGCTGGTCCAGCTATGTTTCCCCCTGCCCAGCCTCCACAATGGAACGGTTCACCACCAGGCCAGTACCCCCCTGGACCTGCAGCGCAAATGGTACCAGTTCTTGTTTGACATCATTCAAACACGTTTACTAATGCTATAGCTGAAATACACACATTGGAAAAGAGTTCACAATGTTGTCAAAAGTAAACAAATCTCCTGCTAATTGAAATGACAAATGCCGGTTCTCTCCACCTGTGTGCAGGGCTATGCTTCAGCTCCAGCCATGTACAGTGCTCCACCTGCAGCCGCCAGTGAGCATACTCGGGAGGAGGTGAAGACCAGCAGCATGGCAGCCTCCCCCGCTGACCCCCTGCTGACTGCCCCATCACAGGTACACACACACACACACACACACACACACACACACACACACACACACACAAACACACAGTGCTCCTTCCACTACTAACCTCTAATTTAAGTTTCAGATAAGATTTGTTTTTGGTCCACATCACTTATATAGAACCCTTTATGATGGGTTTTTACAGTTTTTTCTACAACTGGTAACAACTTTTTCAATATTACTTTTTCAATACTACTGTGGATCCCATTTTAACACAAAATGCATTCAATGACCACCTCAACACACTCTCACTCCCTAAGCGTCCAGGAGTGACGTTTGGTCAGTGTCCGTGGCGTCCAGTTGTGAAGCTCCTAGGCTCCTTCAGCGTCATAAAGGGACGCAAATAGCTTTCAACTGATTGCGATGTATTCCCATCTGCGTCGGGATTTGACGCTCATGGAAGCACGGCATTCGTTTATGCCGGCTGCCCTTAAAGGTAATGTGAGCGTCCATTCCCATTGGATAACGGAGAATTGTACACTCGGAAGTAAGTATTCCTCTTACTGTCGATTGATTTTACAGTGATATCTGCACTACTCATCGACTAAAAAACACCAGATTATCCTTGTTAATTACACAACATTGATTGGTTTAAATTGTGTGCAATGCTTTTGTATTTTTCCCCTTCGATTCGGAGAAACAAATATTTTTTCTGAGTAAAGGATGGCAGAAGACACTACACTACCCAGAATCCCCAGCTATCGTTTGGACTACACCATGTGCTCTGTTTAACAAACCCCGTTTTTTTTATCTTCAAATTTCTCCCTGCAGAAAAAGAAAACATGGCCGAACTTCGTTTTATTCTCGTGGAAAATGCCTATTTTAAAGTTAGTTTGGCCATTAAAATGCGTTTTGATGTCATTTGATGCGAGAAATATGAGTTGTTATTTCAGATGATGTGTGCAGTGGATATACATGATCTTTAGTTTGCTAGTTATTACGAAGATTACTTCAGGAAATCACGACGTTTTCATTGTTACCAACGTGGTTGCTAGGGACGCTGCTTTCGATATTATTTCTGTTATGTTGTGTAACTGTTTAATGGTGTTATCTTTATTGCTACCCCCTTCCCCGTCAATGTATAGTGTTGGTCCACAGCCTAAACATATTAGTTTAACAAAATCCGCATCTAAAGATAGCCTACGTTATTTTCCCCTGTGCAATTCCAGTCTCACATCTCAGAGAGAGCACATCGTCATTAACAAATACCGGAAACAGACCAAAATAATAATAATAATACTTTATTCCGAGTGTGCTTGCTTTTCTCTTTGAAAGTCATCACATAACGGCATTGTAATACACGGTTTGGCTGCATTACATATTACATATCTGCCGTAGTTCTGTATTTATAGAGCCCTGATGAGAAGACAAACATGAGGAACTGAAAACGTGACGTGGATCATAAATATATCAGCCATTAAACAACATCTTACATTTCTTTTCACACAATACGTCTCCTTGCAGTATCAACACTAATTCGGCTGACTTTTATATTTGATCCAATTGGTAGATAGGCTGTATTTACACCATAAAGGTGCACAGCTGATATAAAGGGACACCTAGTGGTATTATTAGATATTAATAGGATCCCTATAAAGTATATTCATTACTCGTTATTCTCTACTAATAGTTAATTAAAGACTTTATATAATGACTATTTTGCACATCCCTTTCAAGATTTCAAGATTTTCTAAGGTTTATTGACATATCATATAGGCCTACACAACTGTGTTGTAGTTCTGCACTGAATGAAAAACTTGGGTCGCAGGTTCCTCAATAGTGCATTACAAGACATCTATCAATATTTGTGCATACCTCCAGCAATGTTAACTATGTTGAAGCACTTATTTTAACTGATATTATACATAATGTATTATACTCTTATAAGATGTATGTAGATATGTCATCTCCGGCCTTGTCAGGTATTGAACAATCAATAAATAAAGAACACAGAATTGTTGAATATAAAACACAGAATGTGTGTGATAATACTAAATGATTTTCAAATAAACACAACTGCATATTTAACTGTTACACATGCTGATGTAACGCAAATGTTCCAACTTGGGATCAATAAAGTATATCTTATCTTAAGCTGATCGATGGCTACTGCCATATTTGCAAAATGTGCCTCTGAACCTTGACAAGTGCATGTTTCAGGCTTATCAATTAATGTAATGTAATGTTATCACAGGGGTCACACACATAAGACCAGCTGTTAAATAAAGCTCTTCTGACCTTAGCTGGCATGTGGGTATATATATATATATGACTGACCTCTCCGGGTGATTTTTCAAGTGCCTGATGAAATCCGACGTTGTTGCGCCAGCATCCTTGATTTTGATATTGCAGACTTTGCAGTGTGCGCTCCTTTTGTTGGTGCCGCCGGCGTTTTGTTCGAAGTTTTTGTAGTTGAACCTAATTACAAGCGGTACAGCCGCATGTGTGCCGCCGGTCGCTATTGTGTTACTACGAGGTAGTAACAGGCGTGCACGTCTGCGTAATGAGCCCGGCTAAAGTAACTGGATGGCCTGCCTGCCTGTCAGCCTTCCATCTGGGCACAAACTGATCTCGTGCCCTCATTGGTCATGTGCGCGTTCGTGTGTGTTGGAGGAGGCGGTCTCTATAAGGAAGTAGCAGCCTCTAGCAGATTATCTCCGGTTGTGTATTTTCAAATTCTAGCGATCTCGAGCCGGTTTCTCTCAAATGTACCTACGCCACCTTTAATACGCCAAAAATAGAAATCCCAATGATTGTTCACGAGTCCCAACACACGAGTCCAAGTCGAGTCTGAAGTCTTTTGGTCACGAGTCCAAGTCAAGTCTGAAGTCTCTGTGTGTGCGACTTAAGTGCGACTCGAGTCCGAGTCACAGACTCGAGTCCCCATCTCTGGTAAGAGGAATACTTACTTCCGGGTGTACAATTCTCCGTTATCCAATGGGAATGGACGCTCACATTGCCTTTAAGGGCAGCCGACACAAACGAATGCCGTGCTTCCATGAGCGTCAAATCCTGCCGCAGATGGGAATACATTGCAATCAGTTGAAAGCTATTTGCGTCCCTTTATGACGCTGAAGGAGCCTAGGAGCGTCACAACTGCACGCCACGGACACTGACCGAACGTCGCTCCTGGACGCTTAGGGAGTGAGAGTGTGTTGACCACCTCTCTTAATATTAATTTAGTGCTGTTGTTCTCAAACTCCCCATGTGCATATGTGACGCTCATTACATGGGAAAACGTATTGTGCACTATAGAATACAGTGAAGAAAAGGACTGAACTGGGCAGAATAGTTGCAAAAAATAACTGCAGGTCCTTTTGTTTTCACGACAATGTGTCTCAGGGAATCTTAATATTTAAGAACGGGAATAATCTCAGCTAACTGACGATACAAACCATGTTTACCAAAACAAAACACAAGTCTCATAAGAAGCATCTAAATGACCCCTGAGCGAAAATGCTAACGCACTTTGGCACAGAACTCAAGATAAAAGTACCCTTATTACTTATCATAGCTGCATTTACAAGATATCCGATTAAAGCTGAGGTTCCACAGATTATTTAGGTATATAGTATCATCACTGAGTGATCTGAACTCGGACAGGGGAAGCAAACACAGACATCACAACACGTACCTTTACGTAGCTTTTACGAAAAACAGGCTCGGGGCTTAACAGGTTGTGAAGTATGCCGCTTAGTGGCGTATTGGTGCTGCTGCTGTGGTAACCGCATCACACATGTTTTAGATTTATCTTCTGGAGGGACCTTCCAAAAAAGCTGTCTTCAGGGCAGGAAGAAGCTTCTTCAGTCTTTGTAACAAAGAGCAGTGTCTGGTGGTCTAGCGGTTGATGCCTCTTCACCTCATTGCATGTCTATGTATAATGTCACTTTTCCAATAAAAGACAAATATTATGACACATTTCATTTCCACCCTCCAGTTGGAAGCTGCGTCCTCTCCCATGGCTCCTGTGGCTCCTGTGGCCCCCTCCTCCACCAACATCCTAAGTTCTGCTGATGACGCCTTCCAGTTCACGATTGAAGGAGACAAAAACTCCACAAGCTTCCTTTAGGATGCTTCACCTGGAGAAGCCTCCTCACTTTGTTCTTACAGGTGGAAACAATGGAGAGTAGATTATATTCTTTGTCTCCTTGATCCATATTTAATCCCATCTCCCTGAGGATCAAGCGTTTTTAGGCTAAATGAGCAATCATTTTTGGAATAAGGTCTACTGACTCTTTTGCAGTGGGAGTCCATTATTTGGGGATGTAATTTCCAGAGTTGATGAGACAAAGAAAGGATTTAGTTTCTTGAAGAGTAAGCATAGGGAATAGAAGTGTATTTTGATGATTTGATGAGTAAATCTAAACAGCTGGGTTCAAGTTAAAAATATGTTTTAGCACATGCTTGTGTTTTTATCTACATTTGATTTATTAATCCTTTTTTCTGTTGTTGATTTGAGAGGAAGCCAAGCAATCAAACAAAACACTTGAGAGGAAGTCGAAAGAGTCAAAGCCAGAATCAACAAAAGAAAAGCAAGCAGTCCACAGAGCCAACCATTGGCTGCCAACTAGAGATGTCCCGATCCGATCACGTGATCGGGGATCGGAGCCGATCACGTGATTTTCAAAAGATCGGAATCGGGAGAAAAAAATCGGGGATCGGGATTTATTTTATAAAATATTATTATTTTATTTAATGTTACCAAAACAAAAATGACCATGTTCACGTCTTAAAGTCATCCTGAGGCCTTCCTTTTGGTTTAAAATTATTCAACATCATGTATGTGTTGCTTTATTTGGGCTTGTTTTCATAGACCTGGTTGCTTATTTCTCTGAAATCTGGCAACAGAGTGGGCGCAGTGTCTAATAGTAGCAGTAAGCTAACGAGAGGCTACGTCCAGCTGGTGACTCGGGAGTCGGGACAGAGAAAATGTCAGGAGTTTGGAAGTATTGAAATTGAAAGCGAAGGCAGTGTAACAGCCAGATGCAATGTTTGCAAGGCAGAGGTTCTGCGTGGTGGAAAGAACAGAGCTACGTTCAACACGACCAATCTAATACGCTACCTGAGAAACAAACACCAACAACAACACGGCGAGTACACAGCGGCCACTCGTGTAACGGCACTGAAACAACCGACCCTTTCAGAGACGTTCAAAAGGAAAGAGAAACTGCCCCAGAACAGTGAAAAGGCCAAAACAATAACAGTCAAGATAGCTGAATTCACCAGCCGTTATCTGTTAACTTTGTTTTCTCTTAATGCATTACATAAAGATCGGATCGGGAAAAATCGGTATCGGCAGATTGTCAAAATCAAATGATCGGAATCGGATCGGGAGCAAAAAAAGGTGATCGGGACATCCCTGGTGCCAACCATTGGCTGCCAACCCCTCAACAGTAACTCCTCCCAGACTGCCCAATATGAGAAATGCTTCACTGGCAGATAAGTTGCCTTGGGGTGTGTTCAGACTAAAGACTAAGAAAATTATTCTTTTTTATTTTACTATGAATTTGGAAATGTTTTCAGTCTGTGATTTTGGCAGTCTATGAGAAGATAAGACACTGACTGTAAACGTGTGTAATATATCAAACTAATGTAAGTGTCACATTCTGAACACACCTTGGGGTAACATTACTTCTTCAACAGTGAATCAGCATCTCAGGTTGGCTTACGTTTCAGTGTAATTGAAGACTCTTTCGTGGTGAAACCCACATTAAGGTCCTTTGTATGTCAGGAGCATCCACTGTCTGGAGGCAGGTCGGGGTCTCTAGTCAAGCACTACCAGTTGGGTTATGCTTGGGCGGGTCTGATTTCAGAGGTTCACTCAGATACTGACTTAACTGGAAGAACCGTTTTGAAATTGATAAACCAAGATCTACCTCATGTTTAGATTCTATGCCTCTTCATATGTCAACAGTTATGTTTGTATTCGTCAATGTTATGATATGTTGTGTAAAGAAAAATTGCTAATGGGTTTGGTGTAAGTACTCGGAACTAAAATGTTAGCATTGTACCAGAAGAACCACTCTGACTGCCTTTCAGCGTGGCCTCATATCTCCTGACTTACAGCAGAACAGCACATCACTCCATCAGAGCACGTGTGCTGACGTATCACCAAGCCAAGGAGCTGCATTGAGCTAGACAGTGCAGCGTGATGTTCGTCAGCTGCCATGAAGGTTTAAGAATACACGCACATTGATGTTTACAGACCAAGTGCCACCACACCAATATGCTTTGAGCTGTGGTACTTTGTTACTCTTTCATATAAGATCACTAAACAGTAGCTGGGCGTTCCCGTCCCTATTGATATCCAGATGGAGGCAGCAACATTCCTATATATCTAAAATGTTCACCAAAAATACACTAACAGGTGTTCATTCAACTCTAAATAGCATCAATAATGCCTTTCTGAACAGGATTGTAGTCTTTCCTTTTGTCTCTGAAGGTGAGTTGACGGGTCTGACCTTAGATTCATGTTGTGTCCTGCATATGGTGGGGAGGCAGCTAGCTTTCTTTAGCCACTAGTTCAACTGAATAGCCAACTAAGGTCCGTTTTGTTTTTTCAAAATCCTTTTTTTTGTTTCATGTATGGCAACCTCAAAATGAACATGTTTTGTTTTTTTTGTAAATGTATTCAATGATACTAACAAAGTGTACATGTATTTGATGCTTGGGTATTGTAGAGTTGGAGACACCATCTGCTGGCTTCATATGGTTGGTCCGGTGGTCTCTCCAGTCCCATCCCCCTATGGATACCATTGAACATTTGGATTCATAGCTCATTTTATACCAGAAAGTCAAATATACACACTGTATGTGGATGTGCAACTCTGTCAATGAAACTATGCATGAATATGAGATTCTGGAGTGTGTTTAATTTCAAAATCACAATTACAATGATTGTACAGGAGACAGTTGGACAGAGAGCTGGAAGGTTATGACTTGGTGTGACACTGATATAACGGTATAATAGAGGATGGGTGAATTGAGAGACACTGTCCTGCTCAATCCTATATTCGGAAGGCAGCATTTTCTGTTTGGATTCCACAAGCTGTCGCCATCAGTGCTATAACTCTTCACTTCACAGGGACTTCATTACATCACACGTCGCCTGTTAGACGCTTCTATCCAAAGCGACTTCCACTCAGTTCTGTGGGCAGTCCCCACAGGAGCACTTTGGGGTGAAGAGTCTCAGGGACACAACGACATGCTGACTGCAGTGGGACTCCAACTTGCTACCCCCTGATTCAAAGTCCAGCACTCTATCCACTGAGCCACAACCACCCCAGACTTCATCAGATAACAGCTTTGACATCATCCCATTACACAGCCTGCTGGTTTAGATGGGGTAGGTGGTCTAGGTTTGAACCTGTGCTTAACTATTCGTACACTCGACAGAACAAGTGGTGTGCCACCTCAGAGCAAGGACCATGCCACTGGTCGTTAGACGTTTGATGAGATGAGAAGTATTGGATATCGATGATGGATGGGAGGATAAGAATGGATGTGCGGGAACCTGTCAGCTTAAGCCGGGTGCATGGTTTTATTGTCCCTGGCATTGGCTTTAACTCTTTGAAAACTAAAAACAACATAACTCTTTTTAGAACGGATCCTTACATTTCCACAGCTAGTACATTCAGACAACAGAAACGTGCAACAGTCAAAGTAATCACTACGGGTGGACATGGAGCCAAACTCCACTTCGACACCACATTCATGTCCCATGTCATCGTTCTCCAAACTAACAGCAGAACTTCCTGTGGTTTCAACCACTTGATGGAGAACCAGTTATTTCCGGTTCCCTATGAGGACGGTCATTCACTCTCAGGTTGTTCGACGTGCAAAAGGGCCGCGCTGTTTGAGGCAAAGTCGCTGGCAGTGGATCGGCTGCATCGGTCGAGTGTAGTGTACTGAATACTGAGTGGAACTGACAGTGAGCTCGCTCTGGCTGGCTTCATCAGGCAGCTCGTAGAAACACATGCATGAGCAAAGAAACACTGATCCCCTTCAGCTGGGGGGAGAAGGAAATACAGTAAAAGTAGTCGTTGTTTGATTGGTCCATTTCAGAATAATATATATATATGTTTTATAGTGATTGATCATGAAAGTGTTCTCAAAGCTGGTGAAGGTGCAGCTAGTCTGAAGTACTTTGTAGACTGCAGGGTAGCTGGTGGAGGAGCAGCTAGTCTGAAGTACTTTGTAGGCTGCAGGGTAGCTGGTGAAGGTGCAGCTAGTCTGAAGTACTTTGTAGACTGCAGGGTAGCTGGTGGAGGTGCAGCTAGTCTGAAGTACTTTGTAGACTGCAGGGCAGCTGGTGAAGGTGCAGCTAGTCTGAAGTACTTTGTAGACTGCAGGGTAGCTGGTGAAGGTGCAGCTAGTCTGAAGTACTTTGTAGACTGCAGGGTAGCTGGTGGAGGAGCAGCTAGTCTGAAGTACTTTGTAGACTGCAGGGTAGCTGGTGGATTCACTCCAGGTGGAACTAAAGGCTGATTCAACACTTGGTTATATTTACCATCATTCATCCACATCTGTGAAGTCACTAAAGGGATTAAATACATGCAGTGGAGTAAAAGTACAGTGCTGAACTGTAGAGGAGTAGAAGTACACCATGTACCTCTGAACTGTAGAGGAGTAGAAGTACACCATGTACCTCTGAACTGTCGTGAGTAGAAGTACACCATGTACCTCTGACCTGTAGTGAGTAGAAATACACCATGTACCTCTGAACTGTAGAGGAGTAGAAGTGCACCATGTACCTCTGAACTGTAGTGAGTAGAAGTACACCATGTACCTCTGAACTGTAGAGGAGTAGAAGTACACCATGTACCTCTGAACTGTAGAGGAGTAGAAGTACACCATGTACCTCTGAACTGTAGTGAGTAGAAGTACATCATGTACCTCTGAACTGTAGTGAGTAGAAGTGCACCATGTACCTCTGAACTGTAGTGAATAGAAGTACACCATGTACCTCTGAACTGTAGTGAGTAGAAGTACACCATGTACCTCTGAACTGTAGTGAGTAGAAGTACACCATGTACCTCTGACCTGTAGTGAGTAGAAATACACCATGTACCTCTGAACTGTAGAGGAGTAGAAGTGCACCATGTACCTCTGAACTGTAGTGAGTAGAAGTACACCATGTACCTCTGAACTGTAGAGGAGTAGAAGTACACCATGTACCTCTGAACTGTAGAGGAGTAGAAGTACACCATGTACCTCTGAACTGTAGTGAGTAGAAGTACACCATGTACCTCTGAACTGTAGTGAGTAGAAGTGCACCATGTACCTCTGAACTGTAGTGAATAGAAGTACACCATGTACCTCTGAACTGTAGTGAGTAGAAGTACACCATGTACCTCTGAACTGTAGTGAGTAGAAGTACACCATGTACCTCTGAACTGTAGTGAGTAGAAGTACACCATGTACCTCTGAACTGTAGTGAGTAGAAGTACACCATGTACCTCTGGTACCCTAACCCTAACCCTCTGAACTGTAGTGAGTAGAAGTACACCATGTACCTCTGAACTGTAGTGAGTAGAAGTACACCATGTACCTCTGAACTGTAGAGGGAGTAGAAGTACACCATGTACCTCTGAACTGTAGAGCGGTAGAAGTACACCATGTACCTCTGACCTGTAGTGAGTAGAAGTACACCATGTACCTCTGAACTGTAGAGCGGTAGAAGTACACCATGTACCTCTGACCTGTAGTGAGTAGAAGTACACCATGTACCTCTGACCTGTAGTGAGTAGAAGTACACCATGTACCTCAGTAGAAGTACACCACGTACCTCTGAACTGTAGTGAGTAGAAGTACACTATGTGAGTAGAAGTACACCACGTACCTCTGAACTGTAGTGAGTAGAAGTACACCACGTACCTCTGAACTGTAGTGAGTAGAAGTACACCATGTACCTCTGAACTGTAGTGAGTAGAAGTACACCATGTACCTCTGAACTGTAGTGAGTAGAAGTACACCATGTACCTCTGAACTGTAGTGAGTAGAAGTACACCATGTACCTCTGACCTGTAGTGAGTAGAAGTACACCATGTACCTCTGAACTGTAGTGAGTAGAAGTACACCATGTACCTCTGAACTGTAGTGAGTAGAAGTACACCATGTACCTCTGAACTGTAGTGAGTAGAAGTACACCATGTACCTCTGAACTGTAGTGAGTAGAAGTACACCATGTACCTCTGAACTGTAGTGGAGTAGAAGTACACCATGTACCTCTGAACTGTAGAGCGGTAGAAGTACACCATGTACCTCTGACCTGTAGTGAGTAGAAGTACACCATGTACCTCTGACCTGTAGTGAGAAGTACACCATGTACCTCAGTAGAAGTACACCACGTACCTCTGAACTGTAGTGAGTAGAAGTACACCATGTGAGTAGAAGTACACCACGTACCTCTGAACTGTAGTGAGTAGAAGTACACCACGTACCTCTGAACTGTTGTGAGTAGAAGTACACCATGTACCTCTGAACTGTAGTGGAGTAGAAGTACACCACGTACCTCTGAACTGTAGTGAGTAGAAGTACACCACGTACCTCTGAACTGTAGTGAGTAGAAGTACACCACGTACCTCTGAACTGTAGTGAGTAGAAGTACACCATGTACCTCATTTGAAACAAACGTCCACTTGATGAACAGATGAGATTAAACAAATGATTACATTTCAATTCAACTAGTGGTGCTGGTGTTACTTTAAACAGAACCTTACCTCATGAATATATATTTAACATACATATGTATACACAGTATATGGTGCTATATGCAATATTAAATGCAGCATACATGAATTGTATAAATGTTTGTATGCAAGTGTTTATTATTTATTACATTGAGATTGTTGACGAGGAAGAATCTTCTTCAGTTTGCTCAGACACTATTGGAACACGGCTGCTGTTCGGATGCTGCAAGGACACTTCTGAGAGGAGTCTGGAGGTCTGCAAAGCACTAACTGAAGGTAATATACCCTCTGCTGCGGTTCTGCACATACACAATACGTTCTGATGGCGTCTTCGTGATGAAAGAACATTGGTGAATGCTGCACAGAGTGTGAAGTCAGTCTCTGGCTTCGTGTTCCACTGGAAGGCGTTACAAAAGAAAAGGTCATGTTTAATAAAGAGTTTAACAGTGATATCTGGAATGTGTTCATCTGAAGGCACAACATTACTGAGGACACGTGACACACTCCACTGAGCCGCTGGAGGAAGGGTAGTGCTGGCACACGGAGGCTTGGATCTGTCCTCTGTATATCAGTCTGCATCAGAAAGAGAGTACAACCAACCAGAATGTTCTCTCATTATGAGAAATGCCAGAAAGGTCTTCACCTGAATGAAAGTAAAGTATATTAGTGTTAAAGTATATTAGTGTTTGGAATATCTTTTAAAGCTCACTCATTAGCTTTCTTTCCAAGAGTGGGATAAACACGTTGATATCATTTCCAGGCGCATGTGAAGAGTATCGTCTTCTCCTCTCACTGCTGAAGTGGGATAATCCTGGTGCAGTGAACATGAGGCTGTTTGGAGGAAGTAGACTAAGACATGTCCACTTCCTGGAATGATTAAGTAATCAAATCGTGTCAGTAACAGATCGTATCAGAAACGTCTGCCCTGAATGTCCAGAAGACACCAGCGCTCCATCGTCTGTCCATGTGGCATTGGACTGCTGCCGTCCCCTTTCACTCCTCCGTCCTCCTCCACCTCTCCACCTCTCTCAGCCGTCTCTCCAGGGTCTTCACCTGCTCCTCCAGGTGAGCGGTCTTATCGACTGCCGTGGACCTCTGCAGAGAGCCGACCCCAAGCAGCACACACACACACACCAGCACAGCCAGCCGGACCACCATGGTGTGTGTGCCCACACTGTGGTCCCTCAGGATCAGCCCGAAACACACCAGAGCCACGCCCACTTTCAGCAGCCACATAGCCCGCCTCAGAGTGGAGGCAACCAATCGGAAGAGGAAAGAGATCAGCGAGTAGCCAATGAGAGCCACGATCACCCACTGGGCAACATAGCTCACCCCCTCTGGGCTCACTCTGCTGACGGGGAGCTCGGCTGAGGATAAGCACAAGGACAGCGTCAGTAACATCGCGCTGCAGCCACTTAGAACTGTCCTCCACGAGGGAGGGACTCTCTTTACCCACCAGGATCCATGTTACAGAATGCACTTCATGCTTAACCAAAAACATTCATTTTTAATACGCGACCAACTATTATTTGTATTCAGCCAGTTGGCCCATTATCTCCTTGATTAAGTATTTGGTTATGGAACGTCCGTCCAGAGGGACAGCTTTAAGCTATTACAACAAGAGAACATCTTCACCTTTGAGATGTTGGAAGCAGCAACTAATCATTTCAGCTCTTCAATAACGCCGAGTTATTAACAGTATTACCCTTGTTTATGTTTCTCTGAGTGATTGTTATTTATACTATGAATCAAAAATGTAACACAGGTCAGTTTCTGATCCGACTTCTTTTAGAGATGAAGCTTTAAGACTGAGCCTGGACATCCGCAGTGGAGTCATGCAGGATTGAGTTTTAGCCTAAATCAGTATTTCAGTTACCCCCCTTTAGCTTAGCGGTGGTGCTGTGACCATGACGTCGATCCTTACTTCTAGCGATTGTGTTTAGGCTATTTGAAAAGTGGTGTAAATAAATATGTGGCGATTATCCTGCCAAGTATCTTAACGTGTGTTAGCCCCTGATCTTATTCTCTGTGATACTCAGAAAGCCTTTATATGTCCCACAGAGGGGACATGTAAGATCCCATTGCCTTTGTCGGAGGGCGTCTGATGCTAACCTCCGGCTCGGCCTACAGGAAGCTCTGATCACTGCACCACTTTCTACCTGCGATGGACAGTAGCTGATGTGAGGGGTGTCTACCTTGGATTCCAGCAGCCTGCAGGAAGTGTGACGCATACTGGAGGAGAACGTTCAGACCCCCGGACAAACTTCCTGCCACCACACCCAGGACCTGGGAGAAAGCCTGGAACAGGGGTAGGTTAACACAGGAGACATGCCGAAGACCAGTGGTGGAAAAAGTGCTCAGATCTTTTTTTCTTCAGACCTTTACTTGAGTAAATATACTAATATCACCATGTAAAAACACTCAATTTCAAGTTAAAGTACTGCATTGCAGAAAAAACTCTTAAAAACATTTTTAAAGCAAAGCTGCTAATCTGCACATTGGAAATATGTTTAACAGATAACTTCTTAGCAAGATTGATCCAAATTCATTTGCTTGTACATCATTTTTGGGTGGTTTAATACATACCAAATCATCATATTTAAAAGTATTGTGTGTCAAAATCTGCATTTTAAAGTAACTAGTAAAATATTATGGAAAATAAATGTAGTGGAGTAGAAACTACAAAATTCGCTTACAACATGTTGTGGAGAAAGTAGTTTAAAATACTCGGGTAAAGTACCTCAAAGGTGAGCTTCAGTTGAGTATCAGTTTTGCGTGTGTGAGCGTGTTACAGCCAACTGTCCACAGATAATTAAACATTATTTTGCCATGTCGTAGCGGACATTGCCCTGTGTTCCCGGGCTAACACGCTAATCAACGCAGCGCGCTAACATCACCTTGTGCACCGACAGCAGCGTCTGCTCCCCGGCCAGCCTGCCCAGGTAGCTCCTTCCCTCTCCGGCTAGCTCAGCTAGGGCCTCCCGCAGATCATGGATCATCCCGGGGCTCTCTAACACCTTCTCCCCCGATACAGGGTTAGACAGACACAGGGCGCTCAGCACACACAGCCCATGGACAGCTGTTTGATATGAATAAGCGAACATATTGAAAGCGGGTCAAATCACTTTAGAAGTAGCCTAAGGTAAACAGCAACGGAGGCTTCACAGGATGTGGGAAAAACGAATAAAAAAGAGATGAGTGCCCCCCACTGGGCTGAGGGGGGCAACACGTTTCCATGACTGCATTACTTTTCCTCCCCAATAACACCAACCCTGTAGGCTTGTTTGAGATGAGCTGCGGCGCTTGCCTCGAGAGCAGTGGCGGTTCTAGACCAATTTGACTGGGGGGGGCCAGTTATTTTTGGAGGGGGGTACAATAAATGCAGGACGAAAAAGAGAACTAGACAGTATGAAGTAATTGCGCATAAGAAAACAATGCAATACAGTTATTGGTATTTGTTTCAGTACACTTATTTATTTCAGATAGATCTTATAGTTATTACTGTTAGCTTCAGCTTAAGTTATAGTGCAATGTTTGCACTAACACCATATTTATATAAAAATAAAGGCAATGAACAGTTACATCTCTACTTTACATAAGGGTGTCTGCACAATCTCACATTACAGCAACAAAATCCTGCGGTTTTTGGCAAACCGAGTACCAGAAAATATACATTTACTTTTCATTGTTAGGGGGGCCACAGGGGGGTCAGAGGTCAGTGTTAGGGGGCACTGCCCCCCCTAGAACCGCCCCTGCTCGAGAGTAGACGAGAATAGCCGTTTTAGCAATTTGATATGCTTTTGTAAATACTCCTGTTGTCTGCTGTGTTCAGACTCAAGTCATGTTAGTGATGCCACATTCAGGACATTCAGTGTTAACAGAAGACCTAAGCTGCAGCTAGACTGCAGAAGCATTAGTTTTTTGTTTTTGAGGATGGAACAATTTCACACACAGATGAGGAGGCTAGACCTACAATTGATTTATTATGGTTTATAATGTCATGTCAAGACGAAGAAGAAGATGGCTGAACTGTTCAGTGTCAATCCTGTGGAGATGGAGATGGAGGTTATACATCTCCAAAATAATGTTCAGCTGAAGTCTCAGCAAAACTCACAAGCCTTGTAGACCCAGAAAGCTCTAAGAACATCACCAAGCAACACTGAACATCTGCTTTATTTGGCACGAATGACATCTAAATACAGAACAATACTGACTGATGAACATGTAAACGACTCTATTAGAGTGAACCTAAGTGGGTACACTCCAGCATACACCTCTCTGGTGGACTCCATGCAGCGCCAGCCCTCTCACTAACTGTGAAAAAGAGTGAATGCACTTATTTTACACATGTGCCATAAGATGCTTGTAAGGTGGTGATTCATTAAGGCAGTGGTTCTCAAACTTGTCCTGTCATTCCCCACTTTGAACAGGTGGGCCTGTTCAAGCCCCACCTGTTCCTCATCGCTCCAATCAAATGGTAGGCCAAGCTTAAAATGGTCACATGTATCATTCTATAACAGGGGTCTCCAGCCTTTTTTAGGATGAGAGCTACTTAAAAAAAATAAAACAAGTTGTGAGCTACTTTTACTCCTCTTTTTTGTTTTTTGCACTATATATATTTAGCACATTTTAACATTATTATATGCTACCTTTAACCTTTGTGTGCTGCTTGGGTCTGTGGGACCCGTTTTCAGTGTTTACTAAGATAACATGTATGCAATTTAATTATTTTAACCTGCTTTATTTGGTGGTGGACGTCACATCCTCATGCATGCATGCACCCCCAGGAAGATTTTTTTTAAATGTTGAAGTTAAATGCATCAATCTGGTGCACTTTGAGCTGCTCAATTAATCGTATTTTAAATCGCAATTACGATTTTGGCTTGCAACGATTATGAAAACAACATAATCGAAATAAAACGGTTTTTCAGTTGAATTATATTTAAAGTTCAGGGTAATCAACTGTTAAAAACATACTTTTCAAATTATTTTCTTCAATAAATTGATGTTTTCAAAGTTAATCGTTTTTAAAAATCGTGATATCAATTATTGACCCAAATAATCGAGATTATGATTTTTGCCATAATCGAGCAGCCCTACTTTGAGCCCAACATGAATTTACGGATACAGCTCTCAACACTCAGATTAAAGGGAGCTGTATACTTCTCAATAATCCAAACATCTTTAGAATATGATCACAACAAATCATTTAAACTTGTTTATTCTTATCTTATGTTACCTAGTTAGCATTCTTTCTTTTTATTTATGCATATTTGACTAATCCCTCCCCTTTTAAACGTTTTACTGTCCTATAGTACACATTGGAATGATTTCTTACTTTATTTTTTACAACTTTATTAAATAGATAAAGGTGTGCTCTCTCTCTCTCTCTCTCTCTCTCTCTCTCTCTCTCTCTCTCTCTTGCTCTCTCGCTCTCTCGCTCCACATTGCTTTTCTTCCAGACTGCAACGCTGTTGTGTGTGTCTGTGAGAGCCTTTCACATGTGTGCATGAGAGATTTATTACCAGTGGTGAGCCTGTCTCTGAGGGCCTAAGAGATTCTACAAAATAATATTTAAAAACATTAAAACAAATTATATTTTTCTTTATATATATTTTTAAAATATGTTTTTAGTAATATTTGTCATTAGTTTTACCAAATATAACTTGATTAAATTGTATTTAAAATAACATTTCCAAAGAAATAAATCCTTTGAATCTGCCTACTCAGTTTCTGTTTGAATGTGAAGGGTTAAATGAAAGAAGCTCCTCTCTGCGAGGTGAAGACAGGAGCTGATTGGACGTCCAGCTGTGAACTCACAGAGGGCCAGCTATAGTGACTGAACGAGAGAGTAATGTTAAAGGACAGTACAATTGACCAATCATATCTTCCCTCTAAATGGGTGGGCTTTATTATCGCGGACTTTATGACAAGTTCCGCCCGCTGTGAAACGTTCCTTGTTTCCAAAGCAACAACAACTGTCAACAGCGTAAACTCGCCTTCAAAATAAAAGAATGCCAAATGACACTTAAAACATAGAACTGCAACGAAAGTATCAAACACAATGCAATATCCTTTTCAATTTCAAAGAACACAAATTGGGTTATCTACAAGTGTTGTTTTGTGTGGTAGAGAGTCGCTTTCATTGATGCGTTTTGCACCCCGGGTGGGCCGTAGTTTTGATATTCCACAAGGTTTTTTTTTCTTCTCAAAGTGTGGGTGATGTGGGCCATAATAAGAAGTGACCTAATTGATAAGCTTTAGGTATTGCAATTTCACACGTGTACAAAAGTAGCTTAATTCAACTGATGAGGGCTATGTGAATAAATGGAAGCTCTTGGCCACTTTTTTCAAAGTAGCTCTCAGATGAAGAACGGTTGGAGACCCCTGCCGTAGAGAGCATTCTGACCTTCTACAGGTGCTCCATAGAGAGGATCCTGAACTTCTACAGGTGCTCCATAGAGAGGGTCCTGACCTTCTACAGATGCTCCATAGAGAGCATCCTGACCTTCTACAGGTGCACCACAGAGAGGATCCTGACCTTCTACAGGTGCTCCATAGAGAGCATCCTGACCTTCTACAGGTGCTCCATAGAGAGGATCCTGACCTTCTACAGGTGCTCCATAGAGAGGATCCTGACCTTCTACAGGTGCTCCATAGAGAGGATCCTGACCTTCTACAGATGCTCCATAGAGAGCATCCTGACCTTCTACAGGTGCACCACAGAGAGGATCCTGACCTTCTACAGGTGCTCCATAGAGAGCATCCTGACCTTCTACAGGTGCTCCATAGAGAGGATCCTGACCTTCTACAGATGCTCCATAGAGAGCATCCTGACCTTCTACAGGTGCACCACAGAGAGGATCCTGACATTCTACAGGTGCTCCATAGAGAGGATCCTGACCTTCTACAGGTGCTCCATAGAGAGGATCCTGACCTTCTACAGGTGCTCCATAGAGAGGATCCTGACCTTCTACAGATGCTCCATAGAGAGGATCCTGACCTTCTTCAGGTGCTCCATAGAGAGGATCCTGACCTTCTACAGGTGCTCCATAGAGAGGACCCTGACCTTCTACAGGTGCTCCCTAGAGAGCATCCTGACCTTCTACAGGTGCTCCATAGAGAGGATCCTGACCTTCTACAGGTGCTCCCTGGAGAGGATCCTGACCTTCTACAGGTGCCCCATAGAGAGGATCCTGACCTTCTACAGGTGCTCCATAGAGAGGATCCTGACCTTCTACAGGTGCTCCATAGAGAGGATCCTGACCTTCAGGTGATCCATAGAGAGGATCCTGACCTTCTACAGGTGCTCCATCGAGAGGATCCTGACCTTCTACAGGTGCTCCATAGAGAGGATCCTGACCTTCTTCAGGTGCTCCATAGAGAGGATCCTGACCTTCTACAGGTGCTCCGTAGAGAGCATCCTGACCTTCTACAGGTGCTCCATAGAGAGGACCCTGACCTTCTACAGGTGCTCCCTAGAGAGCATCCTGACCTTCTACAGGTGTTCCATAGAGAGGATCCTGACCTTCTACAGGTGCTCCCTGGAGAGGATCCTGACCTTCAGGTGCTCCATAGAGAGGATCGTGACCTTCAGGTGCTCCATAGAGAGGATCCTGACCTTCTACAGGTGCTCCATAGAGAGCATCCTGACCTTCTACAGGTGCTCCATAGAGAGCATCCTGACCTTCAGGTGCTCCATAGAGAGGATCGTGACCTTCAGGTGCTCCATAGAGAGGATCCTGACCTTCTACAGGTGCTCCATAGATAGCATCCTGACCTTCTACAGGTGCTCCATAGAGAGGATCCTGACCTTCTACAGGTGCTCCATAGAGAGGACCCTGACCTTCAGGTGCTCCATAGAGAGGACCCTGACCTTCAGGTGCTCCATAGAGAGGACCCTGACCTTCAGGTGCTCCATATCAATCAATCAATCAATCAATCAATCAATGTTTATTTATATAGCCCAATATCACAAATGTTACATTTGTCTCAGTGGTCTTCACAGTGTGTACAGAATATCAGTATGACAATACGACACCCTCTGTCCTTAGACCCTCACATCGTACAAGGAAAAACTTCCAAAGAAAACCCAGTTTAAAGGGAAAAATGGGAGAAACCTCAGGGAGAGCAACAGAGGAGGGATCCCTCTCCCAGGACGGACAGACGTGCAATAGATGCCGTGTGTAAATTGAAAAGATAATACATTTGCAACATAGTCCAAATGTTTGGAAATGCATGTGTGTATAATAGGAAGATGAATCCACGAGGATATCCATCCAGGACCGATGATCCAGGACCACAGCCACGACTCAAGATCCAGCGCTCGCGATCCAGGACACAAGACCGCAGGATCATCCATGACTCCGGATCCCAGCATATATAGACCCCAAAAAGAAAGACATTTGGGGAAGCTGGGTTAATCGGAACATGAGAGTACACAGGTATAGACAGAGAGAAGGAAGAAGTAAGATGTCCCCCGACAAACTAAGCCTATATCAGCAAAACTAGGGGCTGAATCTAATCAGCCCTAACTATAAGCTTTATCAAAAAGGAAGGTCTTAAGCGCACTCTTAAAAAACGGATAGGGTGTCTGCCGCCCGAACACAAACTGGAAGCTGATTCCACAAATGTGGAGCTTGATAAGAAAAGGCTCTGGCTCCCATTGTACTTTTAGAGACTCTAGGAACAACCAACAACCCTGCATTCTTGGAACGCAATGCCCTAGTAGGACAGTAGGGTATAATGAGTTATTTAAGGTAAGATGGCGCCTGCCCATTAAGGGCTTTGTAGGCGAGAAGAAGAATTTTAAATTCTATCCTGTGTTCTATAGGGAGCCAGTGTAAGGCAGCCAGAACAGGAGTAATGTGGTCCCTTCTCCTAACTCTGGTTAGTACACGAGCCGCAGCATTTTGAATCAGCTGAAGCGACTTGATTGACTTCTTGGTACTCCCTGATAGTAAAGAGTTACAATAATCCAGCCTAGAAGTAACAAATGCATGGACTAGTTTCTCTGCATCGTTTTGAGGCAAGATATGCCTGATTTTTGCAATGTTACGTAGATGGAAGTAGGCGGTCCTTGAAATTGATTTTATGTGGGCGTTAAAGGATAAATCCTGAACAAATATAACACCAAGATTCCTTACAGTCTCACTGGAGGCCAAATTAATGCCATCCATAGTTAGTATATCTTTAGATAATTTGTTTCGTAGATTCTTCGGGCCAAGTACAATAACTTCAGTTTTGGTCGTGTTTAACATCAAAAAGTTTAAGGTCATCCACGTTTTTAAGTCCTTAAGGCAGTCTTGAATTTTATTTAGATGATTAATTTCATCAGGCTTAATTGATAAATATAGTTGAGTATCATCCGCATAACAATGAAAGTTTACAGAATGATTCCTTATAATATTGCCTAACGGAAGCATATATAATGTGAACAAAATAGGTCCGAGCACTGAGCCCTGTGGCACTCCATGGCTAACTTTGGTTTGCGTGGAAGATTCATCGTTGACACGTACAAACTGAGAGCGTTCAGATAGATAGGACCTAAACCAGCCTAAAGCAGTTCCCTGTATGCCAACCAAGTGCTCTAGTCTTTGCAATAGGATATCATGGTCGATAGTATCAAATGCAGCACTGAGATCGAGCAAAACAAGAATAGAGACAAGTCCCTTGTCTGAGGCTATTAGAATATCATGTGTGACTTTAACCAGAGCTGTCTCTGTGCTATGATGTGTTCTAAAGCCAGACTGAAAATCTTCAAATAAATCATTGTTTTTTAAGTAATCACACAACTGTTTTGCGACCGCTTTCTCAAGAATTTTTGAGAGGAACGGAAGATTAGAAATAGGTCTATAGTTGGCTAAAACCTCTGGATCGAGGTTGTGCTTTTTAAGAAGCGGTTTTATCACTGCTACTTTGAATGATTGTGGAACATAGCCTGATAATAAAGACATATTCATAATATTTAATAAAGAAGTGCTAATTAATGGAAAAACTTCCTTCAACAGCTTAGTTGGAATTGGGTCTAACATGCACGTTGATGGTTTAGAAGAGAGAATCATTGAATGTAATTGTTCAAGGTTAATGGCTGAAAAGCATTCTAGTTTACTATCTCGTGTAATATTAGAACTTACGATTCCGGGAGCTGTTGATAACATTATACTGGTCGAAGGCAAGAGGTCATTAATTTTGTTTCTAAGAGTAACAATTTTATCGTTAAAAAAGCACATAAAATCATTACTACTGAGTGCTGTGGGAATAGAAGGCTCAATGGAGCTGTGGCTCTCTGTCAGCCTGGCTACAGTGCTGAAAAGAAATCTTGCATTATTCTTATTCTCATCTATTAATGAAGAGTAGTATGCTGCTCTCGCTTTACGCAGTGCTTTCTTATATTCATTGAGAGTAATATGCCAAATTAAACGAGATTCTTCAAGTTTGGTGGAACGCCATATCCTTTCAAGTTGTCTCGACTTTTGCTTTATTTTGCGGGTTTCGGCATTATGCCATGTTGCTTTATTTTCTTCTTTTTCAAAGGAGCAACAGAGTCTAATTTTATTCGCAGCGCATCTATAGCACTATCAACAACATGATCAATTTGGGGTGGTGTACATTTTGTATAAGTTTCCTCCCTTACATGCAGACATGCTATCGAGTTAAGTATTGGTGGAATCTCTTCCTTAAATGTGGCTATAGCACTAACGGATAGGTTTCTACTGCAAGAGCTTTTGACTAATGCTTTGTAGTCTGGTAACAGTACTTCAAAAGTTACTAAGAAATGGTCGGATAAAGCAGGATTATGCGGTTGGACTAATAGTTGCTCAATTTCAATACCATAAGTCAGAACAAGGTCGAGAGTGTGATTATAGCAGTGGGTTGGTTTATTTTCACTCTGACAGAAACCAACAGAATCTAATATAGAGTTAAATGCAACAGTAAGGCTATTTTTATCATCGTCAACATGAATATTAAAGTCACCTACGATAATTACTTTGTCTGTTTTAAGAACCAAAGTTGATAAAAACTCAGAGAATTCTGATAAGAATTCTGAATAAGGACCTGGTGCACGATACACTGTAACAAATAAGATTGGCTGCAAAGTTTTCCAGGTTGGATGCGTTAGACTAAAAACGAGGCTTTCAAAAGAGGTATAATTACATTTTGGTTTAGTATTGATAAGTAAACTTGAGTCAAAGATTGCTGCAACTCCACCTCCTCGGCCCGTGCCTCGAGCAATATGAGTGTTGACATGGCTGGGTGGAGTGGCCTCATTTATGCTGACATATTCTTCATGTCTCAACCAAGTTTCAGTGAGACAGCATATATCAATATTATAATCTGATATTAAATCATTTACCAATATTGCTTTAGATGCTAGAGATCTTATGTTTAAGAGACCACATTTAATCTTCCTGTTTTGTTGCACTGTAGTAGTTGTTACATTTACTTTTATTAGGTTATTATGTATGACACCTCTATTAGGTTGTACCTTAAATTGTCCTTGGGCAGACACACACACCGCTAATATTGGGTATTTTATTGGGTTCGGGATTCCTATGGGTGACTGCCTAGGAGAGAGCGCAGAGAAGCGTGTAAGACTGCGACTCTGCCTCCTGGTCTCAACTCCAGTTTGTCATGGATTACGTCCACAAAGCCCTGAAATGTTTGCCGAAATGAGATCTGCACCTTTCAAAGTAGGGTGAATGCCGTCTCTCTTAATCAGACCAGGTTTTCCCCAGAAGGCTGTCCAATTATTTACGAAGCCCATATTGTTTGCTGGGCACCACCTAGACAACCAGCGCTGAAATGATGACATGCGGCTATACATGTCATCATTGATCAGATTGGGGAGGGGACCAGAGAAGATTACGGTGTCCGACATTGTTTTAGCATAACTACACACCGACTCCACATTAAGTTTGATGCATTCTGATTGGCGTAAACGAACATCATTACCACCGACGTGAATAACAATCCTACCGTATTTGTGTTTATTTTTAGCCAGCAGTTTAAGATGCGCCTCAACGTCGCCCGCTCTGGCCCCCGGAATGCATGTGACTGTGGAGGCTTCGGTCTCTAAATTCACGTGTCTCATAATAGAGCTACCAATAACCAGAGTTGGCTTCTCAGCGGGTGTCTCGCTGAGTGGGGAATATCTGTTAGATACGTGAACGGGTTGGTGGGGACCTGCGGGTTTCGCTTTATGCCCCTTCTGAACAGTCATCCAGTCTCCCTGCTGCACGGGAGTTGCCGGGGGACGGCTAAGAGGAGCTACCTTTGGCCGGTCCGCACTGGCTAACATGGGCTTTACTTTAGCTGAGTTACTTTCTAAGATGCGGAGCCGGGCTTCTATGGCTATGATTCCCGCCTCCAACCTAACAACTATACTACCTTTAACACATGTATCCTTACCAGTAAGGGAGGCCGGGAAGTAACCAAACATGAGACAGGAAGAGCAGGAAATAGCACCAGAGGGTGGAGAAAGAGCCATGGCTAGCTATCAAGCTAAAGTAGCTACCGTTAGCAAACCCGAAAAGAGTGTAGGCAACTGTGGAGTTACAGTCGCTAAGAGAAGGAGAGTTGTGAGTGCTTAAGCTGTAGTAACGTGTGATTACAACGTCAGGCAGTTGCCGTGATCAAGAGGTTTAAAATGATCGATTAAGTTTAAGTTAATAAGCTATCAGCAACAGAACAGACACACGGGTTACCCGGAGATGACAACAACAACCGGAAGTTACAACGTGCAACGTGCTCACCGCAATAGGTTCCTCCTTCAGTGCAGTCTGACTTCAGTCCATAGAGAGCATCGACCCACAGACAAAAGGTGATTTTATTTTGGGATGCTTTTGGCAGTGGTTTTCTGACTGCCATATTAGTTGAACCATTGTGAGGCATGACCCTGCATGACCCCTGCATCACCCCTGCATGACCCCTGCATCACCCCTGCATCACCCCTGCATGACCCCTGCATCACCCCTGCATGACCCCTGCATCACCCCTGCATCACCCCTGCATGACCCCTGCATCACCCCTGCATGACCCCTGCATCACCCCTGCATGACCCCTGCATCACCCCTGCATCACCCCTGCATGACCCCTGCATGACCCCTGCATGACCCCTGCATGGCTTGATGACTGTGTAGCTTGATTTTTAACATTGCTGATTCTTTTTGACAGGAGAAAGTGTTTTCCTTTGTTTTCGTTGTGTTCCTGAGGATGAGTCAAAGGACTTTGAAATGACATCGTGAAGATGGGTACTCTGAAGTATCTTATTTGGGAAACGGTCTCTATGGTTTGGAGGACCATGTTTCCAGGAGGGGTATAATGGGTTTACTGTTCAATTTAGTAATTGAATTTTAAGATGTATTTGATAATATTTTGTTTCAGATTTCTTTTGAATCTTGTCACGTGAATCTTTTAACCCTCACATGATGCAGATCAGTGGTTCCCAACCTGGGGGGCGCGCCCCCCTTGGGGGGGGAGCCAAAGATCGCTGGAAGGGGGCGCCAGGCCTCAGATGATTTGAGGCCAAATATCATATTTAGACTACATATAATTGTAACGCAATACATGATTGTCAGTAAAAGCCTTGTCTCTACATTACAATATATAACAAAAATTGATTAATTAATTTGAATAGAAATTCAAGTTATTAGCTATTGTTAGTGAATTCTAAAGCCCCGAAGGCAGGAGAGACTGAAAAGAGTCAAGGGAAGCTTATAAAAGTTAACAGCATTTAATTACACAAACGATGCGGTGGTGCACAACATGAAATGTGCGAGTGGAGACGGCTCTCCCCATGCGTCCGGTCAGTCCGGGTCAGTCCGGAGGAAGAAGTCAATCTTTTGCTTGCTCTTCCTGTTGTCATCTGAGGTCTTCTCCTATTGGCCGACGTCGTCGGGGGGCGGGTCCAATGCAATTCCTGCCTTGTTCTGTCGTTAAATTACATCATTCTGGTGTCTGTGGTTATTTAAACATTCCCTAATAAACGTTATTCAGCGGCAATACATGAGTGCTAAACCCAGTGTGCTCAGTGTACAACACCACATGTCATTTCACCTTCGATTCATGGTTTGAACATGCAGCATTTCGCCACATGCTAATGCTAACCGGAAATTAAGCATTTTCAGAAAAAAAGTATTAAGTTAATCGTTAGTGAACTTCAGGTTTTTCAGAATAAAACTGATTTAAATTAAATAGTGTATTTAATTCAAATTACGCCATATCAACATTGATTTTAATTTCTAACACTATTAAAGGCAAAAAAAGACAGAAATGTATAATTGTTTCTTTAATAGAAATGTTCCTTCTGCCCGTAAAGTGTCCAAACCGGGCTTTTCTGGATAAGCGCATGTTTAAAACATAGTCATTGTCCATGCCGGTTTCAGGTGGATGATTTGTCAGTTGCTCGAATCAGATCGGTCTCCTCCATTTTGTAGATTATTTAGGACTTTTGAATCCACATAAACATATCGGCAACATCCGGTTTACAGTTTGATCCCTTTGTGAATCTTCACACAGCGGGAATCCAAATGAATGAATCCTGAGTCCAACAGCCATCAAAGTCGCTCCAATAGTGCTTCTTGATTACACTCTCATCCTCCTTTAACAACACACTTCATTCATCCTGGACTCAAACTTTTTGTCCCGCTCCCCTCTGGCAGGAGGCTGCACTCCATCAGGACCAAAACCTCTCACCAACAGTTTCTTCCCCTCTTCTACCGGCCTCATCAACAAGGCCGACGACCCCCACTGACACTGACTTTGATCCACCCCAGATAAACATTACGCATTAAAATAATGTACATCACATCATGCAAACAACATCTTGCACATTTCTTCTCCACACTACCTCTTTTTAAACAGCACAGCTCTCCACTTTAAATACAGTATAGTATGTGATGTGTCATATCATATATAAAAATTGTGAATTTGTTATAATAGACTTCTTCTTTCTGTGTCTTTATATGCACCATACAAAAGCAAATTCCTCGTATGTGTAAACCTACTTGGTAATAAATCCGATTCGGATTTTAAGAATATTGGCCTAGCTGTAAATGTGCAAATTAGGAGGTAGTTGAGTTTAGATGATTTAATAGTTAATGCATTTTGAAAGAGTGGCTCAATGAAAAATACGTAGCCATTTGTAAAGGTATCCATTGACAGTAGCACTGGCTGCAGTAGATCGGACATTACCGTCACAGGGGTTTCCCTGACATCAGCTGAGCACTGGAACCTACCATTACCCTGCGACACAGGGGACACTAGAGGGATAACGGGCCCAGGAATAACATATAAACACCCATTTTTTTTACCCAACAGTAAGTATTTGAATATAGTTAATATACACTTGGAGTTTGTTAAGGTTTAACGGTGTTGTTGAAAATATTTTAAATGTGTCCCCTCAAACTGTGGAACGTCGATGGTTCCTAAAATGGCAGCCGTTTCTGTCAGTGTGAAGTGAAACTTTCCTGTTTTTAGCCAACATTTGGTCATTTTCTGTCGTTATAGGTCGACTGAACTCTTCTGTTTACTACAGTAAGCATTACCGGAATACAGAGGCGTTGGACAGTTTTCGTCAGGAGTGAGTGGCGACATTCTTGACTCCGTTTTCCGTCGCGGAATTGCTGGGCTTCCCTCGGAGTGTCAGTGCCTGACATTGGCTTCATACGGACTGCTGTCATCAGATCACTGAAGCTGAGCCGTCAGGGCGGACTGCATGTCGGCCAAGGAACTAGCTGGCCTGCAGGTTTAAGTGCGTCGAAAAAGGACTCTACAGCATTCCGTTCAGCGGGATTGAGTTAGGGCTGGTCGGAGATTCTGAGGACGTGTCACGTCAGCTGTCAGTGGAAATACCGAGGTGGTGTTGGATGTCACCAGCAGTCAGTGTCAGGCTGAACTGGGTTTGCTAACGTCATGTAAGTACCACTTTATTTTCCGCCGTGTTGTTGCTCTGCTGTCCACAGTGTTCGTCTGGACAGCCTGTTCTGTTCGTGGCCTGCAGTCACTTGCCTCGATAGTTTGAATGAATGCTTTTAAAATAAAAGCTATAAAGTAAACAATCAGTGTATGTAGCATTCGAAATCACCAGCGTTTACTTTTGACCAGAATTGCCGAAATGTGTCATATAACGTTACCATCGGTTGCTATTTTATCAAGGGAGTGGCTGCAGGGGACAGGGTCTATTTTGTCTTGATTTGTTATCAATGTCTTGATTAGTACATTGCTAATCGTTGTATATTAAAGGTTAGTAGCGTGACAATACAAACGTTAGGCCTTTGACTATCACTTTCCGTTTCACAACATTGTTTTTAACTCTTATTTCCTGGTTCCTTTATGACGGACAGCCATCCTGGCAAATCAAATGGAGAAGCTCCAGGACCTGAGCCAATCAGAGCTCCAGGAGCTCCTGGACAACCCGGAGAGGGTAGAGTCTATGGCTCTGGAGTCTGACGAGGTAAAAAGTGGGGATTTACATCATATAAGGCTTCCATTTCTACAATACAGTATGTAATAGCTTTCAAATAAGCTCGAGCTAAGATGAACGAATTTATGGAGAGTGGATTTGATGAATTATTTCTTAAATATGTTTTCTTTAAAAAGAGTATTTGTAAAAAAAAACACAAACCATCCAAAATGCAGTTCTAATAACAAAAACTGCTTGTTGTTTTTCAAACCCGAAGTGACTGGACAGTCTTGGAGGGGGGAGTGAGTCCATAAGGCTTTCCCTTGTAACCACTGTGGGGAAATGTTCACAAATATTTTTGTAATGGACACCTCCTACTTATGTAAGTGTGTGGCCCTTTTAGTTGTATTCCTTCACACACCCTGCACTTGAAATAAAGACCCTCACAGTTCAACATAGTATACCCAGGATATCTTTGTGCTCTCTGGCTTCATTAACCCTAACAAATGCAATCCTGCTAACTATACTACGATGGTAGTTATCAACTTGGCTAGTCAAGCCAGGGTTTCTTAGTCTGGATATGAGTGTGTTCACATCAAAAGGGCGCACAAAGAGTTATATGAATATGACCATTCAAAACATGCACAAGCATACTGTGTACATGCACGAGCATACTGTGTAGATGCACGAGCATACTGTGTACATTCAATCCAGGCTTTGTGAATGTTGAAATGAAACGGTTTATAATATCTTCACCCTGTCAAAGACACGAGGAGATCCGAATTCAATTACATTGAAGTATTGTTTTAAATGAATGTGTTGCTTGAAGGCATTCGTATGCAATAGAATATAAGCTACACGCTGCTTTATTTATCTAAAGAAATAAATAGTACAATGCGGTACGCAGGCTTACTTTCATATCTTAAAGACAGTGGGTTATAAACGTTTCCTCAAAGCATTATCTAACGTGTAGTTTCTTTAAATGTTCTTCTGCCCAGCACCTAGCATCTTAAATATTGTTTTAAATCTTAAAACCACTTGCTGCGTGCATAAAATCATGTTTCCTTTTGAGTAAATGAACACTTCTAATGCATCCTTCTGAGCACTGAGTGCACGGCAGCACCGGGCTCACGCCGCTGACACAAGAGGTGATGAGATCAATCGGGCGCTGCTGAGAGTAACGACCCGTTAGCTTCATATTGTATAACGATACCATACCAAAGTTAGCCTGCTTACCAAAGATCTCTAGATTAGTTTACACATTTGAGAAAGTGTTTTGCAAGCCATCCTGTATTTCTGGATAAAACTCAATACCCCTAATCCCCGTTTGTGTAATGTATATGTAGCAGCAACAATCATAAAGAAATAAGAGCAACAATGAAATGAAAGTCAGACTGCGGCTGCGGCGCCAGAGAGCGGCCGGCGCTCAGGGCGAGCAGCACCGACGTGTTACCGTTGGTCCGACGTCAGAAGCACAAAGAGCAATAGTTTACGTTCGTCCCCTGCAGCCTCCCGGCTCCTCTCGGCTAACGCTGCACAGCTAATCCCCGCCACCAAGTGTCAACAATACAATGGCATTATGAATATCAACAAAACAAATTGACATGGCAACAATAAACACAACAGGCTGCTGCATCAGATTTCGAGGGTTTTGTCAGTTTGCTATTGCAACATGCTGCTCCACCTTTATTTGATTTCCAATTCTTTTTAAGGGTGTTCTTTCCCCTCTTCCGATCTGCACGGACTGAAGAGCTCCACGCCGTCACGCACGCACTGCTGCTTCTTCTTAGAAGATGCACCCACATACAGACACCGCCCGCTGTGCTGGTCCTCGCAGCAGACCAGCAGAAGCCCCCTTAACAGAACCTTTGATGCTCTGATATTGACCCAGTTGTACACACTACGTAGTGCTGTTATTTGCAATGCAAAACATGAACACAAATACCCCTCTCAATGTAGTGCTATCTAGAAATATCCTAAAATGTAAAAGTGCCATAATCCTAGGCCTCTCCTTTCCCTTCAGATCCAGAACATCCAGCTGGAGAGGGAGATGGCCCTGGCCTCAAACCGCAGCCTGGCGGAGCAGAACCTGGACATGAAGCCCCGTGTGGAGTCAGAGAAGGAGGTGCTGGTGGAGAGATATTCTCAGCTGGAGGCCATCAGAGAAACCTACAGACAACACTGCTCCCTCAGAGGTAAGTGGGGGAGGGGGTAGGGGGGTGTCACCGTGCAGGACACCGAGGTGAGTCTTGATCTTCAGGGAGGAGAAGGAATGTGAGGAACCAGTGACGCTGAGTGTGACGCTTCCAACTGTGGAAATGAATGTCACTACAAAGACGATGCTTCCAAGCTCTCCGCAGTCCGCCTGAGAGCGAGGACATGATCACTGAGTGAAGCACGTCGGCTGGAGACGCATTCAAAAGACTCTCAAAAGAGTAAACCACTCGCTACGATGCTGAGAAGGGCTTTGGTCGCAGGCCTATCTTTAGTTATTGAGGTTGTTGTACACGTCAGACACTTTGAAGTTTGAAGAATATATTGTGTATTCCAGCTGGTTTTAGTGGTAAAGGAAATATATAAATACAGTAAATGTCTCATACATATAGACATTAGAGATGCATTAAAACATTTCAATGAACATCTGATATTAACCGCTAAGCCCTTTGCCTATTCAGTCTATGATGGTTTGTTTGTAGCCTGTAATCAACCAGGTGAAGCCCCTTGAGGTCAAGGGTCTCTTCTTCAGGGTGACCTGCAGGACAGTAGTTACACATCCAACATAGAAACAACAGAACAACAATACGGACGACAACAACATAATGTACAGGGTACAGACTCTGTTCACAGTGACAGGTCCCGTGAGTATCAGACAGCCCAGTTTGAAAGTGAACGATATCCATGTGAGACCTGAGCTTGTGGGCGGAGCTTCGTAAGTTCTGAGCGTGAAGCATGCGTCGTGTCCCAGGCCAGGGCCTGCCTCTGCTGCTCGCGCTGGGCTTTCTTCTCTTGTTCCACCACCAGTCGGGGGGTGGGGAGCGTTCCCCTGGCAACGGTCAGAGGACTGAGGGTCTTATGCTGTTCCCTCCGGAGCTGCACACAATCAATGAGTCGACCAACGAGTATGGGCAGAGATATGTCTTGTAAATATTTGTGAACATAAAAATAATTTGTGTGTAAATATGTGATTTATAAATCACCATCCACAAATGCATTTAAGAGATTTGCACACTCACAAATACATTTGCAAATGTCAAACGGATCTGCAAATACGCTAAATGTTTTCACAAGTAAAAAAAGATCTGTGAATACTATAATTAATGTACTAATAACCAAAAGGAATTTGTGAATATCTCTTTAACATTGACAACTTTGGATCACACATGAACACATCTCTGCTCGTGGGTCTCACGTCTCTGCTCGTGGGTCTCACGTCTCTGCTCCTGAGTCTCACGTCTCTGCTCGTGGGTCTCACGTCTCTGCTCCTGGGTCTCACGTCTCTGCTCCTGGGTCTCACGTCTCTGTCTCACGTCTCTGCTCGTGGGTCTCACGTCTCTGCTCCTGAGTCTCACGTCTCTGCTCCTGAGTCTCACGTCTCTGCTCGTGGGTCTCACGTCTCTGCTCGTGGGTCTCACGTCTCTGCTCGTGGGTCTCACGTCTCTGCTCCTGAGTCTCACGTCTCTGCTCGTGGGTCTCACGTCTCTGCTCCTGGGTCTCACGTCTCTGCTCGTGGGTCTCACGTCTCTGCTCGTGGGTCTCACGTTTCTGCTCCTGAGTCTCACGTCTCTGCTCGTGGGTCTCACGTCTCTGCTCGTGGGTCTCACGTCTCTGCTCCTGGGTCTCACGTCTCTGCTCGTGGGTCTCACGTCTCTGCTCGTGGGTCTCACGTCTCTGTCTCACGTCTCTGCTCGTGGGTCTCACGTCTCTGCTCCTGAGTCTCACGTCTCTGCTCGTGGGTCTCACGTCTCTGCTCCTGGGTCTCACGTCTCTGCTCCTGGGTCTCACGTCTCTGTCTCACGTCTCTGCTCCTGAGTCTCACGTCTCTGCTCCTGAGTCTCACGTCTCTGCTCGTGGGTCTCACGTCTCTGCTCGTGGGTCTCACGTCTCTGCTCGTGGGTCTCACGTCTCTGCTCGTGGGTCTCACGTCTCTGCTCCTGGGTCTCACGTCTCTGCTCGTGGGTCTCACGTCTCTGCTCCTGGGTCTCACGTCTCTGCTCGTGGGTCTCACGTCTCTGCTCCTGAGTCTCACGTCTCTGCTCGTGGGTCTCACGTCTCTGCTCGTGGGTCTCACGTCTCTGCTCCTGGGTCTCACGTCTCTGCTCGTGGGTCTCACGTCTCTGCTCCTGGGTCTCACGTCTCTGCTCCTGGGTCTCACGTCTCTGCTCCTGAGTCTCACGTCTCTGCTCCTGGGTCTCACGTCTCTGCTCGTGGGTCTCACGTCTCTGCTCGTGGGTCTCACGTCTCTGCTCGTGGGTCTCACGTCTCTGCTCCTGAGTCTCACGTCTCTGCTCGTGGGTCTCACGTCTCTGCTCGTGGGTCTCACGTCTCTGCACGTGGGTCTGCTCGTGGGTCTCACGTCTCTGCTCCTGGGTCTCACGTCTCTGCTCGTGGGTCTCACGTCTCTGCTCCTGGGTCTCACGTCTCTGCTCGTGGGTCTCACGTCTCTGCTCCTGGGTCTCACGTCTCTGCTCCTGAGTCTCACGTCTCTGCTCGTGGGTCTCACGTCTCTGCTCGTGGGTCTCACGTCTCTGCTCCTGGGTCTCACGTCTCTGCTCGTGGGTCTCACGTCTCTGCTCCTGGGTCTCACGTCTCTGCTCGTGGGTCTCACGTCTCTGCTCGTGGGTCTCACGTCTCTGCTCCTGAGTCTCACGTCTCTGCTCGTGGGTCTCACGTCTCTGCTCGTGGGTCTCACGTCTCTGCTCGTGGGTCTCACGTCTCTGCTCCTGAGTCTCACGTCTCTGCTCGTGGGTCTCACGTCTCTGCTCGTGGGTCTGCTCGTGGGTCTCACGTCTCTGCTCGTGGGTTTCACGTCTCTGCTCGTGGGTCTCACGTCTCTGCTCCTGAGTCTCACGTCTCTGCTCGTGGGTCTCACGTCTCTGCTCGTGGGTCTGCTCGTGGGTCTCACGTCTCTGCTCCTGGGTCTCACGTCTCTGCTCGTGGGTCTCACGTCTCTGCTCCTGGGTCTCACGTCTCTGCTCGTGGGTCTCACGTCTCTGCTCGTGGGTCTCACGTCTCTGCTCCTGAGTCTCACGTCTCTGCTCGTGGGTCTCACGTCTCTGCTCCTGGGTCTCACGTCTCTGCTCCTGGGTCTCACGTCTCTGCTCGTGGGTCTCACGTCTCTGCTCCTGGGTCTCACGTCTCTGCTCCTGGGTCTCACGTCTCTGCTCGTGGGTCTCACGTCTCTGCTCCTGGGTCTCACGTCTCTGCTCCTGGGTCTCACGTCTCTGCTCCTGGGTCTCACGTCTCTGCTCGTGGGTCTCACGTCTCTGCTCCTGAGTCTCACGTCTCTGCTCCTGAGTCTCACGTCTCTGCTCGTGGATCTCACGTCTCTGCTCGTGGGTCTCACGTCTCTGCTCGTGGGTCTCACGTCTCTGCTCCTGGGTCTCACGTCTCTGCTCCTGGGTCTCACGTCTCTGCTCCTGGGTCTCACGTCTCTGCTCGTGGGTCTCACGTCTCTGCTCGTGGGTCTCACGTCTCTGCTCCTGGGTCTCACGTCTCTGCTCCTGGGTCTCACGTCTCTGCTCCTGGGTCTCACGTCTCTGCTTCTGGGTCTCACGTCTCTGCTCCTGAGTCTCACGTCTCTGCTCGTGGGTCTCACGTCTCTGCTCGTGGGTCTCACGTCTCTGCTCCTGGGTCTCACGTCTCTGCTCCTGAGTCTCACGTCTCTGCTCGTGGGTCTCACGTTTCTGCTCGTGGGTCTCACGTCTCTGCTCCTGGGTCTCACGTCTCTGCTCGTGGGTCTCACGTCTCTGCTCCTGAGTCTCACGTCTCTGCTCGTGGGTCTCACGTCTCTGCTCGTGGGTCTCACGTCTCTGCTCGTGGGTCTCACGTCTCTGCTCGTGGGTCTCACGTCTCTGCTCCTGGGTCTCACGTCTCTGCTCGTGGGTCTCACGTCTCTGCTCGTGGGTCTCACGTCTCTGCGTCTCTGCTCGTGGGTCTCACGTCTCTGCTCCTGAGTCTTACGTCTCTGCTCGTGGGTCTCACGTCTCTGCTCGTGGGTCTCATGTCTCTGCTCCTGAGTCTCACGTCTCTGCTCGTGGGTCTCACGTCTCTGCTCGTGGGTCTCACGTCTCTGCTCGTGGGTCTCACGTCTCTGCTCGTGGGTCTCACGTCTCTGCTCCTGAGTCTTACGTCTCTGCTCGTGGGTCTCACGTCTCTGCGTCTCTGCTCGTGGGTCTCACGTCTCTGCTCCTGAGTCTCACGTCTCTGCTCGTGGGTCTCACGTCTCTGCTCGTGGGTCTCACGTCTCTGCTCCTGGGTCTCACGTCTCTGCTCCTGGGTCTCACGTCTCTGCTCCTGGGTCTCACGTCTCTGCTCGTGGGTCTCACGTCTCTGCTCCTGGGTCTCACGTCTCTGCTCCTGGGTCTCACGTCTCTGCTCGTGGGTCTCACGTCTCTGCTCCTGAGTCTCACGTCTCTGCTCGTGGGTCTCACGTCTCTGCTCGTGGGTCTCACGTCTCTGCTCCTGGGTCTCACGTCTCTGCTCGTGGGTCTCACGTCTCTGCTCGTGGGTCTCACGTCTCTGCTCGTGGGTCTCACGTCTCTGCTCCTGGGTCTCACGTCTCTGCTCCTGGGTCTCACGTCTCTGCTCCTGGGTCTCACGTCTCTGGTCCTGGGTCTCACGTCTCTGCTCCTGGGTCTCACGTCTCTGCTCGTGGGTCTCACGTCTCTGCTCGTGGGTCTCACGTCTCTGCTCGTGGGTCTCACGTCTCTGCTCCTGGGTCTCACGTCTCTGCTCGTGGGTCTCACGTCTCTGCTCGTGGGTCTCACGTCTCTGCTCGTGGGTCTCACGTCTCTGCTCGTGGGTCTCACGTCTCTGCTCGTGGGTCTCACGTCTCTGCTCGTGGGTCGTCTTTTTACACACACAGAGTTTGGAGACAAACTTTCCGCCGGTCTCGACTGAAATCTGCTCGTGTCACTCGGTTATTTTCGGAAACCACGTGATGGCCTGCTGATGACGACATTTCAAGGTTTCAAAGTAAGAGCATGATGGAGTCGACGCTCGCAGCGCCGGGTCGAAGTGCGCATATTCTACGTATTTATTCCGATCTTTTTGATTATAAGGAGTACAAATATCATGCAGATAACCACCGAATCGCTAGAACTGTAGTTCTCCAGCGGTACCTATTGTGAGACTTTACCCGACGACTCACAGCAGCCAATAAGGCCGCGTTCCACTGTGTGGGATTTGGTTGTATCGTATGTCGGTCAAGTAAATCTCGGCCGGGCAGCTGCAGCTATGCTGGTCTGAAATGACAAATGGACACTCAAGAAATCACTAAGGACCAAGAAAACAACATAAACCACGTGTGTCCCATCAGTTAACGTATGTGAGGAAACAAGAGAGTGACTGAGAAAATGGCTAAAATAAACATAACGGTTACGGACGCGCTGGAGATTATTTTCGCTAGCACTCGTGAAGATGGAGCATCAGAACCAGAAGGCTTCGACCCTTCTGAAGAAGAAGAATACAGGGACAACAAGGATCCATGTGGACATGGGTACGTGCAAATATTACAGCAATCGTGTACTTTCACTTTGTGTAGAATACCGCAAAAATTAACAATAGGTTTGTTGTTAACTTTCACTCTGTGTTATCGTTTTTTATGTGTAAAAGTTATTTTGATATGTAAAACTGAGGTTACATGTGTCGATGAAAGGATTATCGTTTATTCGTCCGACAACGGAGACATTTACAGTGGCTACAGACATTTTGTACAGAGGGGACTTTGTTATAGATTTATTTACGTGTGTGTGCACCTTGTTATTAAGCAACATGCCACTTGAACTTTATTTCAATGAACTTAGTAGTAATTATTGTCCTACATTTTAATTTGTTTTACAGAGAGGTTTCACATCTGCCTGGGCCTGGCGGCCCACAGGCGGCGTTATCCAGGAGCCAGAACCTCCAGCTGTGCCTGCCCCAGGTCAAGATACACCTCGGCACAAAGGCCTCCACACAGCCACCAGCATCAACCCGGCCAACAAGGAGGTCTCGTAGAGCACACGTACCCCCCACACAGCCACCAGCATCAACCCGGCCAGCAAGGAGGTCTCGTAGAGCACACGTACCCCCCACACAGCCACCAGCATCAACCCGGCCAGCAAGGAGGTCTCGTAGAGCACGCGTACCCCCCACACAGCCACCAGCATCAACCCGGCCAGCAAGGAGGTCTCGTAGAGCACACGTACCCCCCACACAGCCACCAGCATCAACCCGGCCAGCAAGGAGGTCTCGTAGAGCACGCGTACCCCCCACACAGCCACCAGCATCAACCCGGCCAACAAGGAGGTCTCGTAGAGCACGCGTACCCCCCCCACACAGCCACCAGCATTAACCCGGCCAGCAAGGAGGTCTCGTAGAGCACGCGTACCCCCCACACAGCCACCAGCATCAACCCGGTCAGCAAGGAGGTCTCGTAGAGCACGCGTACCCCCCACACAGCCACCAGCATCAACCCGGCCAGCAAGGAGGTCTCGTAGAGCACGCGTACCCCCCACACAGCCACCAGCATCAACCCGGCCAGCAAGGAGGTCTCGTAGAGCACGCGTACCCCCCACACAGCCACCAGAATCAACCCGGCCAGCAAGGAGGTCTCGTAGAGCACGCGTACCCCCCACACAGCCACCAGCATCAACCCGGCCAGCAAGGAGGTCTCGTAGAGCACGCGTACCCCCCACACAGCCACCAGCATCAACCCGGCCAGCAAGGAGGTCTCGTAGAGCACGCGTACCCCCCACACAGCCACCAGCATCAACCCGGCCAGCAAGGAGGTCTCGTAGAGCACGCGTACCCCCCACACAGCCACCAGCATCAACCCGGCCAACAAGGAGGTCTCGTAGAGCACGTGTACCCCCCACACACAGCCACCAGCATCAACCCGGCCAACAAGGAGGTCTCGTAGAGCACGCGTACCCCCCACACAGCCACCAGCATCAACCCGGCCAGCAAGGAGGTCTCGTAGAGCACGCGTACCCCCCACACAGCCACCAGCATCAACCCGGTCAGCAAGGAGGGCTCGTAGAGCACGCGTACCCCCCACACAGCCACCAGCATCAACCCGGCCAGCAAGGAGGTCTCGTAGAGCACGCGTACCCCCCACACAGCCACCAGCATCAACCCGGCCAGCAAGGAGGTCTCGTAGAGCACGCGTACCCCCCACACAGCCACCAGCATCAACCCGGCCAGCAAGGAGGTCTCGTAGAGCACGCGTACCCCCCACACAGCCACCAGCATCAACCCGGCCAGCAAGGAGGTCTCGTAGAGCACGCGTACCCCCCACACAGCCACCAGCATCAACCCGGCCAGCAAGGAGGTCTCGTAGAGCACGCGTACCCCCCACACAGCCACCAGCATCAACCCGGTCAGCAAGGAGGTCTCGTAGAGCACGCGTACCCCCCACACAGCCACCAGCATCAACCCGGGACAATCAAACGTACCTCCCTCCAACACAGCCACCAGCAGCCAGCCCCACTGTCTTGGAAGACGGACAAAGACCCTGCCACTGCTCCCCCGGTCTTTACATTTATAATGAGTTGTTTGTAGAAAGAGTTCTGATATTGTAAATTGTAAGATTTTCCAGTTTCTTATATTATATTATTACATTTTTTATAAATAGTTGGTTGAAAAAAACAAACATATTCATAATAAATTGTTGGTTGGAAAAGAGTTCTAATGCTGAATTAGTATTTGCACACATCACACAACCTTGGTCTGTCATATGAAGTCATTCAGTCCTGATGGCTCTCAGTCCCTGCTGTGGGGAAAGTCAATTGAGAAACAACTATTTTACTCAAAATTCGAATTTAAACATTTTCATTTTATACATGAATTACACATGCATATACAGTGTAAGTCATATATTACACTACTTTTGTGAACCTAAGACTTTGATAAACCAAATTTAAACCTCCAGAAAAATGGATGAAATGAGTGACGGCCCGTCCACACAGCGGCGTGCGTTGACGCTTCCCCATTCACTTTGAATGGGGTGACGTCACTTTTAGCCGAAATGCATCGTGGGAAGCGACGTGGAGCGTAGCTGGCGTGTCTGGCTGCAAAAGTTGAGCAATGTTCAACTTTTGACGCCTCGGCAAGGCGTCAGCCAATCGAATCATATGCCAGTCCAAGCTCTAGCCAATCAAACCGCTGCTTGTGTGTCAGGGGCGGGAGATTCATGTGATTGGTTGTTGGTCGAATTTCAGACACGCCCGCCGTCACGCGTCGGCGCACGCCGCTGTGTGGACGGGCCGTAAGTCTGTGTTTTCACAAGAGTTTTGAAGAATTAAAAAAAATCAGATGTCAAATGTTCAGCTTTAGAGCTAATTATCTCATCGCACAGTGCTCTCAGGTGAGTGACTTTATACCTAGAACAGAGACTGTCCTGCACACTTTGATATGTAACACACGGGGTGCCATGTATAACATTTAAAAGGTGATTTAAGGAGACATCTAAAAAAGACTCAAGAGGGTTATTGCGCCGTCTTTGTATTACAATAATGAACAGCAATACATTAGGTGCATTCTTTATCACCATCATGTCACAGTGATACAGTTACAAAGCACTTCACATCGTATTCATCGGCCTAGTTTTACCTTACCAGTGCAGTGGTAAGGTAAAAGCACCGTATTTTGGTCAGCCTTCACAGTAAGGCTAGGTAGGCAGGCAGGCAGTAGGCAAATTGGGAAATGTATGGAAAACAAGTATTAACATAATACAATTAAATACAAATAAAAGCAATAAAGAGGAATATACATAAACGGTAGAAAAGACACGATGAATATTACAACATTTAGCCTTACTGTGAAGGCTGACCTAAATACGGTGCTTTTCTACAGATGAATAAGATGTGAAGTGCTTTGTAACTTTGACCTGCTTGACTGAATACACAAACAATATGAAGAAAGAGTTATCTCTGGGCTGCCAGCTGTAGCCCCCCGGGACCCGAAAGTGGCGTAGCCTATGTACTTCAACATCAATGCATACGAATGTGCTCAAAATAGGCTGTATTGAACAAATAAACTAACCAGGGATGCAAACGTGTCACCTTTCGGCGACAATCGCCGTTTTGAATCCAAAATAGGTCGTTTGTGTGATTCATGTAGATCTGCAATAAAAATAGTTTTGGGGTATGGGGGGGGGGTCTGGGACCCGGAGTAATCGGCGGCCGCGAGCTGTTATGTGCCATCATACACGCGTGGTGTTCTTTTTTTATATACTATAATGCAGCGCGAGCTGTGTGCTCGAGTCTTCCTGCCTGTCGGCTCTGCTGCTCCGCGATGAGGGTCTAGCTTCAGCAGCCACATACGGGTGCGTTCGTTAATATTAACTGTGTGGTCCGGAGTCACTGCGGCACAGACTGACCGCTGGTGAACAGCTGTTAGAACGGGCCGCTCAGGTGTTCAGAGCAGAGCTCCCTGTCGGAGCGCAGAGCGTGATGTAAACTGACAAGTGTTTCTGTCGCAATATTATTGTTGAGCTAGCTAGCTAGCATACATTGTCACTATCTGCTAACGTTAGCTTTAGCCTTCGTTTTCTAATAGTTTTTTTCATAGGCTATAAACGGAGGTGGTATAAGTATAGATCTTGTACTTGAGTAAAAGTAGAAGTAGGCTACTCAGATCTTGTACTTGTACTAGAAGTACTCAGGTTTGAGTAAAAGTAGAAGTACCAGAGTGTAGGAACAATCTTGCAATCAAAAATGTTCCTCAAATAAAAGTATTATCATCAAAATATAGTTAACGTAGCGACAGTAAAAGTAGAAGTACTCAGATCTTGTACTTGAGTAAAAGTAGAAGCACTCAGATCGTGTACTTGATTAAAAGTAGAAGTACTCAGATCTTGTACTTGAGTAAAACTAGAAGTACTCAAATATTGTACTTGAGTAAAAGTAGAAGTACTCAGATCTTGTACTTGAGTAAAAGTAGAAGTACTCAAATCTTGTACTTGAGTAAAAGTAGAAGTACTCAGGTTTGAGTAAAAGTAGAAGTACCAGAGTGTAGGAACAATCCTGGAATCAAAATGTTTCTCAAATAAAAGTACAAAAGTATTATCATCAAAATATAGTTAAAGTAGCGACAGAAGTACTCGGATCTTGTACTTGAGTAAAAGTAGAAGTACCAGAGTGTAGGAATACTCTGTTACAGTAAAAGTACTGCATTCAAAATGTTCCTCAAGTAAAAGTATTGTCATCAAAATATAGTAAAAGTAGTCATGGTGCAGATTGGTCCATTTCAGAATAATATATATGATGTGTTTTATAATGATTGATCATGGAAGTGTTTTCAAAGCTGGTAAATGTGCAGCTAGTCTGAAGTACTTTGTAGACTGCAGGGTAGCTGGTGGATTTACTCCAGGTGGAACTAAAGTCTGATTCAAAACTTGGTTATATTTCACATCATTCATCCACATCTGTGAAGTAACTAAAGGTATTAAATACATGTAGTGGAGTAAAAGTACACCATGTACCTCTGAACTGTAGAGGAGAAGAAGAACAAAGTAGCAAAACATTGAAATAAAAAGTACAAGTATCTCAAAATTGTACCCAAGTATAGTACTTGAGTTTATGAACTTAGTTACTTAACACCAGTGGCTATACAGATAGAAAGACTCAGCCTTGCACAGAGGCATGACAATACATTTTCAAAATGCTCAACAGTGCTGCCAGAATGATAAACTGACTGCTACACAATTAAAATAAATGCTTTTATATATTTCTATTAGATGTGACTCTTTCGCGTTTCTGTTATTATTACCTGCTGCTTTAGTTGCTTTGGTTGTTCTAACATCCTGTTATTCCTCATTTTAAAGCCGATATTCCGTGGGGTCGGGGGGCTCGGGTCCTTGTCACCTTTTCCATACCTGATGAGTTTGCATCCCTGCTAACACAAACTAACTGTATCACTATAACATGATGGTGATACAGAATGCACTGAACGTATTGCTGTTCTTTATAGCAGATGAAATGTCGTCATCAGCAGGCCATCACGTGGTTTTCCGAGTGACACAAGCAGATTTCGGTCGAGACCGGCGGAAAGTTTGTCTCCAAACTCTGTGTGTGTAAAAAGAAGATCCACAAGCAGAGATTTGGTCGACAAATACAAAATGGATTCATGAATGCCTGATCGAAAGTTGTCAATGTTAAAGAGATATTCACACATTTCTTTTGTTTATTTGTAAATTAATTATAGTATTCACAGATCTTTTTTTATTTGTGAAAATATTTAGCGTATTTGCAGATCCGTTTTACATTTGCACATTTATTTGTGAGTTTGCAAATCTTTTAAATACATTTGTGGATGGTTATTTACAAATCACATATTTACACACATAATTGTTATGTTCACAAATATTTATGAGACAAATCTATGCCCATAAACGACTCAATAATAGATCACCATTCTACTTTGGCCGTGATTGGGAAAGACGTTTAAATAAGCTTTGCAGCATATTTTAAATCAAGTGGCACCCCGAGCTTTTTTCTAGAAAATGTTAAAAAGAAAACTGAATTTGAAAAGACATCTTATAACCTGCGTCTCTCTCTGTCTCCTCCTCAGATGGGATGGTGGGTCAGTTGTCCCCAGAGGCTCTGTTCTCCAGACTGCAGACAGAGGGCAGCAAATCGGAGGGAGAGTCCGAGGTACACACACACATGTATTCCCTGCACCACATCTCAATGTAAATGTGAGGGCTGTTTTCTTCACAAGGGTAATGTCAGTCCTGTTCTATTCTATGAGGGGCCGTACACGCCGTAATTCATACTGTCCTCTCACGCACATACATTCTCCTTTCACATACATACGCTTTCACTCTCACACACGTATATATATACACTCACACATTCATACATTTTGTTCTCATATTCATATATTTGAATGCTCATATTTATACATTTTGCTCTCATGCACATTCATTCAATGTTTACATTTAAAATTATAAATAAATAATACATGCATGTATGAAGACAATGTATGTATGCAAGAGAAGAATGTATGTATGTCTGAAGACAATAGGCTTGTTTGAGACGCGTTGCGGCTCGCCTCGAAAGTAGACGAGAATAGCCGATCGCAGCCGAGGGCTGCTTCTTCTTCTTCTTCTTCTTCTTCTTCTTCTTCTTCTTCTTCTTCTTCTTCTTCTTCTTCTTCTTCTTCTTCTTCTTCTTCTTCTTCTTCTTCTTCTTCTTCTTCTTCTTCTTCTTCTTCTTCTTTTCTTCTTCTTCTTCTTCTTCTTCTTCTTCTTCTTCTTCTTCTTCTTCTTCTTCTTCTTCTTCTTCAGATTACAGGTACTGAGACAACGGAAATGCAGTTTAGCTTCTAACTAGGTGCAACAAGCAGTAAAGTGAAAAGTAATGTACAGAATAAAATATTGAATGATGAATAAACAGTGAGGGGTATGAATACACTAGATATACACAGCAGCCTGAGAGCAGTATGAACAGTGTGTATGAATACACTAGATATACACAGCAGCCTGTGAGCAGTATGAACAGTGTGTATGAATACACTAGATATACACAGCAGCCTGTGAGCAGTATGAACAGTGTGTATGAATACACTAGATAAACACAGCAGCTTGAGAGCAGTATGATCAGTGTGTATGAATACACTAGATACACACAGCAGCCTGTGAGCAGTATGAACAGTGTGTATGAATACACTAGATATACACAGCAGCCTGTGAGCAGTATGAACAGTGTGTATGAATACACAAGATATACACAGCAGCCTGTGAGCAGTATGATCAGTGTGTATGAATACACTAGATATACACAGCAGCCTGTGAGCAGTATGATCAGTGTGTATGAATACACTAGATATACACAGCAGCCTGTGAGTAGTATGAACAGTGTGTATGAATACACTAGATGTACACAGCAGCCTGTGAGCAGTATGAACAGTGTGTATGAATATGCTAAGATATATAAAGTATGAAACGGTAAGCAGTGCAAGTATAGTATAAAATATATAGATATTTATTTCATGATGATAAACATTGTGGAACAATGATGAAAAGCATTTTGCATGTATTATAGACTGATCACACCGGTGTGACAGAACTCTTCAAAGGGTTCACGAAATATGACTACCACTCTTACTGTTTAACATGTTGGGTTACTTGATGTTACTTCATGTTAAGGCTAATAAAAATGACAAGACTGTAATGCTAACTAACCTGCTAGCTACTAGCTAGGTAGCTAACTTGATCCAGCCACTCCTGGTCCTTTCATCAGACGGGAAGCGAAAGAACGAACAAGACCCATTGCTGGTATGATAACAACCTGGTACTAAGCACACAGGCATCTTGTTAAAGTTATCTGATCTTAGCCAGCGCCATAGATAGATTATATCTATATGGCGCTGATCTTAGCTATCTCTTAGTGGAGGAAAACAGTTATGACATCACTCACGCGACTCTGGGATTTGTAGTCTTTCTAGTTGCGTATTTTTCATAGTCTTATATTTCAACAGTTTTACGACAAACTGTGACTTTTTTGACATGGAAATGATTTGTTAAGATTGACAAACATCGTATGTGTAATTCGTGGCACAATTCAAACGGGATCGAAAGATACGTTTTCTCTCTCCATTGACTTCAATGCATACTGTTTCCGAAATATGGTCCCATGGAGCGGAAGTAGATGGGCTGGACTTCGCTCAGCGCGATAATGACCTGCCTTCCGTTTCCACTACACTTTCTCTCACACATACATGCATTCTTCTCTTGCATACATACATTGTCTTCAAACATGCATGTGCAGTGTTTCCCACAGATCTGAAATATACTTGGGCGGGTGGTGGCAGCGGGCACCACCCGCTGCCACCACCCGAAAAGTTTTAACAACATGTTTATTTATTGACTTTTCATTCCTGTATAATCATTTTGCGCAAAGATGGCACTGTTTGTCAGAGCACTTCATCCTTCTGGGATTTCATGAAGAACAGCTCCAATGCCTGTGTGTATGGGAACACCTCTGATGCAGGTCCATTAACTGCCAGTGTTTCCCACAGATCTGTTTCCCACAGATCTGAAATAGCGGTAGTGGTGGTAGCGGGGGTGGGTCGCTTGTTAGCAGACCCTTCACGCGATGGCAGAGCGAACAGGTACAGGCAGGGCCCATAATGATAGCCCTGTAGTTTAAATCTACTACCCACACATGAACATATGGAAATGGGTTACTATTTGAAAAAATAAATGTATTTATAAATGTATTTAGGAACCTATCCATGTGATTTTTAGTGGGGGTCGACCTCAAATCCTCTATGGGGGTCCAGGGGCATACCCCCCGGTAAGATTTTATTTTGGAGTTAAATGCATCAATCTGGTGCATTTTGAGGGGAAAATATAGAGGCTAGATCTATGGAAACACCTATATTAAACAGAACTGTATACATTTCAATAATCATAAAATCATGGCCATAACCAATAACATACCATTTCCAATATGAAAAAAACACTGAAACTTGTTTATTAATTTATTTTTGGTTCATTTATAGTTGTGAGTGTGTCTGTGCTCCTGAATCAGCCTCTCCCGTCTCCCTCCTCTCCCCCTGCTCCTCTTTGAGGCAGCAGCAAAGACTAGTTTTCTCTCAAGAAGTTTTAAAAGTGTATCTTACCTTGTTTCACCTTAATATGTGTTTACATAACTGGTGACCACACCGTTTGAGACCCACTGAGAACTTAGACTAAGTTAACTATCTAAACACTCAGAGAGTCCTTTACCTCACCTGAGCTGAGCTTATCCGAGCTTGAATGACACAGAGACCAATCAAGGGCTTTGATTTATGATCTGTATGACAGTGGCCATGTCGGCAGGCCACATCGTGTGGACAGCCAGTCACCCTGTGTGAGGCAGGCCACTTAACAGGCCAGAAGGAGGCGAGATCAGTGCAAGGGAGCGAGGGATCATTGTCCACAAGTTAATCGATCGCAGATGGCGTCGTGGTCATAAACGAATAAAAAAAAATTATAAAAAAAAATTATTAAAAAATTATTTAAAAAAAACAAAACTAAATTGGTCGCGAAATATACTTGGGCGGCCGTTAATATACCTGGGCGGCCCGCCCAAGTATAGTCTATGTGTGGGAAACCCTGATGTGTTATTTAGAATATTAAATGTAAACATTGAATGAATGTGCATGAGAGCAAAATGTATAAATATGAGCATTAAAATATATGAATATGAGAAATAAAATTATGAATGTGTGAGTGACAATATATACGCGTGTAACAGGAGAATGTATGTGCGTGAGAGGACCAGTATGAATTACGGCGTGTACGGCCCCTCATAGTATTACACGTACAAATACAGATAGTTGGCCGTGTCTGATAAAGCTGTAGCCCTGCAGTATAGCAGTATACATAGCAGTATACATAGCAGTATACATAGCAGTATACATAGTGGTTTAGTAGTATACATAGTGGTTTACATAGCAGTATACATAGCAGTATACATAGCGGTTTACATAGCAGTATACATAGCAGTATGCATAGCAGTATACATAGCAGTATACAAAGCAGTATACATAGCAGTATACATAGCGGTTTACATAGTGGTATACATAGCACTATACATAGCAGTATACATAGCAGTTTACATAGCAGTATACATAGCAGTATACATAGCAGTATACATAGCAGTATACATAGCGGTTTACATAGCAGTATACATAGCAGTATACATAGCAGTATACATAGCGGTTTACATAGCAGTATACATAGCGGTTTACATAGCAGTTTACATAGCAGTATACATAGCAGTATACATAGAAGTATACATAGCAGTATACATAGCGGTTTTACATAGCAGTTTACATAGCAGTATACATAGCAGTATACATAGCGGTTTACATAGCAGTATACATAGCAGTATACATAGCAGTTTACATAGCAGTATACATAGCAGTATACATAGCAGTATACATAGCGGTTTACATAGCAGTATACATAGCGGTTTACATAGCAGTATACATAGCAGTATACATAGAAGTATACAGTACATAGCAGTATACATAGCAGTTTACATAGCAGTATACATAGCAGTATACATAGCGGTTTACATAGCAGTATACATAGCAGTATACATCGCGGTTTACATAGCGGTTTACATAGCAGTTTACATAGCAGTATACATAGCAGTATACATAGCAGTATACATAGAAGTATACAGTACATAGCAGTTTACATAGCGGTATACATAGCGGTATACATAGCGGTATACATAGCGGTTTACATAGCAGTATACATATAAGTATACAGTACATAGCAGTATACATAGCGGTTTACATAGCAGTATACATAGCAGTATACATAGTGGTTTACATAGTGGTTTACATAGCAGTATACATAGCAGTATACAGAGCGGTTTACATAGCGGTTTACATAGCAGTATACATAGCAGTATACATAGAAGTATACAGTACATAGCGGTTTACATAGCGGTATACATAGCGGTATACATAGCGGTATACATAGCGGTATACATAGCGGTATACATAGCAGTTTACATATAAGTATACAGTACATAGCAGTATACATAGCAGTTTACATAGCAGTATACATAGCAGTATACATAGCGGTTTACATAGCAGTATACATAGCAGTATACATCGCGGTTTACATAGCGGTTTACATAGCAGTATACATAGCAGTATACATAGCAGTATACATAGAAGTATACAGTACATAGCAGTATACATAGCGGTTTACATAGCGGTATACATAGCGGTATACATAGCGGTATACATAGCGGTATACATAGCGGTTTACATAGCAGTATACATATAAGTATACAGTACATAGCAGTATACATAGCGGTTTACATAGCAGTATACATAGCAGTATACATAGCAGTATACATAGCGGTTTACATAGTGGTTTACATAGCAGTATACATAGCAGTATACAGAGCGGTTTACATAGCGGTTTACATAGCAGTATACATAGCAGTATACATAGAAGTATACAGTACATAGCAGTATACATAGCGGTTTACATAGCGGTATACATAGCGGTATACATAGCGGTATACATAGCGGTATACATAGCGGTTTACATAGCAGTATACATATAAGTATACAGTACATAGCAGTATACATAGCGGTTTACATAGCAGTATACATAGCAGTATACATAGCGGTTTACATAGTGGTTTACATAGCAGTATACATAGCAGTATACAGAGCGGTTTACATAGCGGTTTACATAGCAGTATACATAGCAGTATACATAGAAGTATACAGTACATAGCAGTATACATAGCGGTTTACATAGCGGTATACATAGCGGTATACATAGCGGTATACATAGCGGTATACATAGCGGTTTACATAGCAGTATACATATAAGTATACAGTACATAGCAGTATACATAGCGGTTTACATAGCAGTATACATAGCAGTATACATAGCGGTTTACATAGTGGTATACATAGCAGTATACAGAGCGGTTTACATAGCGGTTTACATAGCAGTATACATAGCAGTATACATAGAAGTATAAAGTACATAGCAGTATACATAGCGGTTTACATAGCGGTATACATAGCGGTATACATAGCGGTATACATAGCAGTATACATAGCGGTTTACATAGCGGTATACATAGCAGTTTACATAGCAGTATACATAGCAGTATACATAGCAGTATACATAGAAGTATACAGTACATAGCAGTATACATAGCGGTTTACATAGCGGTATACATAGCGGTATACATAGCGGTATACATAGCGGTATACATAGCGGTTTACATAGCAGTATACATATAAGTATACAGTACATAGCAGTATACATAGCGGTTTACATAGCAGTATACATAGTAGTATACATAGCGGTTTACATAGCAGTATACATAGCAGTATACAGAGCGGTTTACATAGCGGTTTACATAGCAGTATACATAGCAGTATACATAGAAGTATACAGTACATAGCGGTTTACATAGCGGTATACATAGCGGTATACATAGCGGTATACATAGCGGTATACATAGCGGTATACATAGCGGTATACATAGCGGTTTACATAGCAGTATACATATAAGTATACAGTACATAGCAGTATACATAGCGGTTTACATAGCAGTATACATAGCGGTTTACATAGTGGTTTACATAGCAGTATACATAGCAGTATACAGAGCGGTTTACATAGCGGTTTACATAGCAGTATACATAGCAGTATACATAGAAGTATACAGTACATAGCAGTATACATAGCGGTTTACATAGCGGTATACATAGCGGTATACATAGCGGTTTACATAGCGGTTTACATAGCGGTTTACATAGCAGTATACATAGCAGTATACATAGCAGTATACATAGCGGTTTACATAGCGGTTTACATAGCGGTATACATAGCAGTATACATAGCGGTATACATAGCAGTATACATAGTGGTATACATGCCCTGCTCCTGCCAGACAGTTGCTTTCTGACACAACACCCTCATATGCTACAGTAAGGTGTTTATTTCCTCACCCACAGTTAGCTCCCCCAGTAACAAACAGTTCACTGTGTTTATTATGTATTATAGTATGCAAAGAACAATGAGCTGATCATTATTAAGGTACTAAGGAGAGCCCAGGCCAGCACAGGAGCACACTCACACACTGTTCCTCTGAGCATTGAGACCAGCAAGCAGACGGGACATGGAACCAGCCTCTTGCTGTGTGAGCAGCCCGTGAGCCCGTCAGGAGGCAGGCTGACGAGCTCCTGGGTGGGGGGAGTTTTGAGAAGTTGTTGGGGGAGTTTTGAGAACTCGTTACTGGGATTAGCTGCTGAGCACTAAGTGTTTCTGTCCCTTGTTGTGCGTCTGTGTGCAGGCTCTAGCTGACGAGTTTCTGGAGGGCTCTCTGCCATTGGACTGCTTCCTGGATCGCTTCCTCTCCCTGCGCTCCCTCGCTCACAAAAGACGAGTGCGGATAGAGAAACTCCAGGAGATCCTACGACAGAGGAGCGATGGCAATCCCAACGCCATGACCTCCTCAATAGGAGTCAGCCAAGACCCCGTTGCCAAACCTTCCCCATGGAATCAACAGACAGCTACGGCAACATCATCAAATCCGCAGCAGCCAAACTCCAACGCTCAGTCCTCCAGCTACCAGAACGCCTCGCAGCCTGCCTCCTCATCTGCAGGGGGCGCTGCTGGCCTCCCCTACAGCCCCTACCCTGTCTCCCAACCCAACCCTCCCCCTGCGGCAGCATCAGGCTCCGGCCCAGCCAACCCCCCATCGCAGTTCCCTCCGTACCCAGGTTCTGGTTCACCTTTCACCCCTGCGGGGAGCTTCTCTGGCCCCAGACCTGCATTTGGGCCTCCGGATCCAGCTGCTTGCCCTTACCCCACCCAGCCCTCCTTCCCTGCCCCACACCCAGGCTCAGCATTTGGCCAGTACACCCCCAGCCACTCTCATGTTGGCCCCGCACCCTACCCGGCCTCCTACAGCTATGGGGGCTACAGCTACCCCGCCGGGCCCCCGTATTCCAATTCTCAGTCCCCCACAGGGAGACCCATCTACAGACCAGGATATGGAGTTCCACAGCCATACTCATGAAAGCACTACTGCTCTTCTGTCTCAATTCTTCCACTATTTTGCTATCTCACCTCTTTGTCCTCGTCTCCCCTTATTCCCAGTGTCCTCTCCTCCTCTTGGCTTGTACCTTCTCTCCCCCTCCTCTCTGCCATGCTGAGAGAGGTCTCTGGCTTTACTTATCTCTGTTGCACTATTTCTCTCCTCTACATATACGTGTGTTGATCTCTCCACCTCTCTCCCTTTCCTCTTCACTCCCTCTGTCACCCTTTGACTCCCCCACACTAGTCTCAGGTTGTTGCGTTGTGTTAAACACTTGTATCCGGCCCTCTCTGCTCTTCCATCCTTGTGTGTGTGTGTGTGTGTGTGTGTGTGTGTGTGTGTGTGTGTGTGTGTGTGTGTGTGTGTGTTGCTGTTTGGCAATCAGAAAGTCCTTATAAACACACAAGTGCATTCCCTTTTTGTAACACCACATCTGTGTGCGCTCAGAACCCGTCTGCTTCATGTTATTCATGGCACAGTCTGCTTTGAGAGAGACTCCAATAGAACATGTATGTCCTTGGGTCTATGGAATATGAAATGCAATTAAATTGGCAAAGGGGTGGCTGTCACAAAGATGTCTCTTGTATTACGTTTATTTAAGATGAAACATGCTTGCTCTATTCCAACCTATTACAGACCATAGCCCTAAGTGTGGGAGGTGGATTTGATATATGCACATCACCTGTGGGCGGAGCGACCACCAGTATCTCCATGTGACGAGGATCGTGCATTGCTAACGTCAGGAGAGTAAGTAGCTCCAGCAGGCTGTCCTCTCGTCCGTGGTGAGCCCGGCGCAGCAGGAAGTGGTGAGGCCAAGTGACTAGCAAGGCTTGTTGCTAAACCAGTGCAGCTGGCTAGCTAACCACTGACACACTAGCAAGGTGACCACGAGAGTGAGCGGAAGCTTCTTTCCCGTTTGCTGTCCTGGTGTTCTCCCTCTGGTAAGTGTTCTCAGAATGGCTAGCTGCAGGCTAACGAGCTCTTTAGATATGTTCTGAGGTCAGCTCTCTGTGCGCGTTAGGACCAGCAGTTAGCAGGTGCCGTCTCTCAGTCAGCCTCGTGTCAGCTCTCTGTGCGCGTTAGGACCAGCAGTTAGCAGGTGCCGTCTCTCAGTCAGCCTCGTGTCAGCTCTCTGTGCGCGTTAGGACCAGCAGTTAGCAGGTGCCGTCTCTCAGTCAGCCTCGTGTCAGCTCTCTGTGCGCGTTAGGACCAGCAGTTAGCAGGTGCCGTCTCTCAGTCAGCCTCGTGTCAGTTCTCTGTGCGCGTTAGGACCAGCAGTTAGCAGGTGCCGTCTCTCAGTCAGCCTCGTGTCAGTTCTCTGTGCGCGTTAGGACCAGCAGTTAGCAGGTGCCGTCTCTCAGTCAGCCTCGTGTCAGCTCTCTGTGCGCGTTAGGACCAGCAGTTAGCAGGTGCCGTCTCTCAGTCAGCCTCGTGTCAGCTCTCTGTGCGCGTTAGGACCAGCAGTTAGCAGGTGCCGTCTCTCAGTCAGCCTCGTGTCAGTTCTCTGTGCGCGTTAGGACCAGCAGTTAGCAGGTGCCGTCTCTCAGTCAGCCTCGTGTCAGTTCTCTGTGCGCGTTAGGACCAGCAGTTAGCAGGTGCCGTCTCTCAGTCAGCCTCGTGTCAGCTCTCTGTGCGCGTTAGGACCAGCAGTTAGCAGGTGCCGTCTCTCAGTCAGCCTCGTGTCAGTTCTCTGTGCGCGTTAGGACCAGCAGTTAGCAGGTGCCGTCTCTCAGTCAGCCTCGTGTCAGTTCTCTGTGCGCGTTAGGACCAGCAGTTAGCAGGTGCCGTCTCTCAGTCAGCCTCGTGTCAGTTCTCTGTGCGCGTTAGGACCAGCAGTTAGCAGGTGCCGTCTCTCAGTCAGCCTCGTGTCAGCTCTCTGTGCGCGTTAGGACCAGCAGTTAGCAGGTGCCGTCTCTCAGTCAGCCTCGTGTCAGTTCTCTGTGCGCGTTAGGACCAGCAGTTAGCAGGTGCCGTCTCTCAGTCAGCCTCGTGTCAGCTCTCTGTGCGCGTTAGGACCAGCAGTTAGCAGGTGCCGTCTCTCAGTCAGCCTCGTGTCAGTTCTCTGTGCGCGTTAGGACCAGCAGTTAGCAGGTGCCGTCTCTCAGTCAGCCTCGTGTCAGTTCTCTGTGCGCGTTAGGACCAGCAGTTAGCAGGTGCCGTCTCTCAGTCAGCCTCGTGTCAGTTCTCTGTGCGCGTTAGGACCAGCAGTTAGCAGGTGCCGTCTCTCAGTCAGCCTCGTGTCAGTTCTCTGTGCGCATTAGGACCAGCAGTTAGCAGGTGCCGTCTCTCAGTCAGCCTCGTGTCAGCTCTCTGTGCGCGTTAGGACCAGCAGTTAGCAGGTGCCGTCTCTCAGTCAGCCTCGTGTCAGTTCTCTGTGCGCGTTAGGACCAGCAGTTAGCAGGTGCCGTCTCTCAGTCAGCCTGGTGCCGGCCTGGTGCCGGGCCCCAGAAAGCAAGCCGCCCCTGCAACACTTCACTTTTGGAAATGACCCAAAGCCATTTCAAGCTGAAAGCTTGTTAGATGTAACAACGTTGATAAATGATGACTTGTAGAGATGATGTTACGATGGTGCGAACAGCTTCCTGCTGAGCTCTCGGGTCCGATGATCCCATGTTATACAATAATGAGAGCAGCAAGAAGAAATGAATGTGTTTAACAAACATCCCTTCCTGTGTACGTGGGGAACGTGTTCTTTAAGTCCTTGCTCAGGGCCTGTCTGCATGTCGGACCCAACTGGGTCTTCATGCTCAGCTGTGCTGGTCTTGTACCGTCCTTTATAAAGAATATAGCTCTCACTATGGGTACATCATGTTTTAGTCTGTATTGGTTGTTAGCCCACCTTCAAAGCCCTTCAGAATGAGTGTGTGATGTTATCAGTAACTCCTCTCTGCTTCTAAACCACACGTTCTAAATCAAGTTGGGGAACTGAGCCTTAGACATGTTGTGTAAACAAGGACCACCTGAAGCTCCACCTGCATTGGACCACTGTAGCACCAGCAGCATGATCCATACTCACATCATGTGCGTGTGCTTCAGAGCTACAGCATGAGTAGCAACCATTACTTCTAAGTATACTGCTCCTGACAGAATGGTGCTGACACCCTTCTCCACTTCTGAATGGCATGTTTCAGTTCAGCGCTTCAGCATCCTCTCACTGCCTTCAGCTGGCTTTGACTCAACCCAACAGCGGGAGTGGATTGGGAGCTGGATACTCTGGAGCGCGACACGTTTCCATATCCAGATGGCACGCCTGAATCTAAGGAGCAGAAACAAGGACACTGAAGAAGCACACAGGCGACGGCCCGATGCAGTCTGGCCGTGTTATCAGTCAGAGGGAGATGCTGGTATGGAGCACGGGTTGAGATGACTGCAGATCGTTACGTAACCTTCCCTCTGTCTTAGGGGTGACAATGAAGCAGAAGTCGATCTGAAGCAACACAGCGTGTTAGTCAGGAAGTGTGCCATTGTTTTATAATCAGAGTATTTTGCCAACCGGCCAAATCATAGTTTCCACCGCCTCAGCAGAGCAGCCTGCCCGGCCGGTACGTCTCATTGGACCTGTCACCAGTACACGGCTGCAGAGACACACTCGGCTCAGACGTGCCTCTGCGTCTTCAGTGCGTTCAGTCGCTGAACACACTGACACTCATCTGGACCAGGGAGCGCCGGCTCTCTGCAGCAGCCATGCATCACATCACATCTATTTGTAGAGCACATTTAAAACCATGTTGGTGGAGCCAAAGTGCTGTACGTGTCATTTAAACACATAACAACACAATACATCACAATAAGAGACAATACATCACAACAGATACAGCGGCACATGGAACAGTCAGGGGTCGTGACCCCACTCTGACTGGAAGGCCAGAGAGAAGACGTGTGTCTTCAGAGTGTATTTAAAGCCCCCAGGGTCCGGGCAGAGTGTTCCAGAGCCTGGGGCCAGCCTCGGGTGTTGAGCCTGGTCTTGGGCAGAAGCAGCAGCTGGTCAGTGGACCTTAAGGCTCTGCCCGGGGTGTGGCGCTGGAGGGGTTCTGCTAATAGGCCGGAGCCAGCCCATTTAGGGCTTTGAAAACAAATAAAAGGATTTTAAAATCCATTCTGAACCGGACTGGAAGCCAGTGCAGTGAGGCCAGAATGTATACACACCTACTGTACACGACACAACCATTCCCTATACCCAACACAGGCTAGTGACCAGCATTCAGCCAGCACAGAGTTCCTGATAATTGATCAGTCTCAAAGCAGAACTGCATTAGATTGTAGCCAGCAGTGGAAGAGGTACTCGGATCTTAAACTTGAGTAGAAGTACCAGAGTGTAGGAATACTCTGTTACAGTAAAGGTCCTGTGTTATGTCATGTCACATCAGATGTGACTGTGGCCCTTTCTCACTTCTCTTATTTTTCATTTCCTCGCTCCTCGGTCTCACCGGAGGTTAATTTGTCTGCGTCATCTTGAGTAGCGTCCCAATGGCCTTATTTCTGCCGGAGGAGCGAGGAGCGAGGAGCGAGGAGCGATAATGGAGGAGCTATAACCGAGGAACCACCAGACCGTCCTTCGGTGAAATCCTCAGACACTCGCCCCGCCCCCTTACTGTGTATCGCTCACTGATTGGACGAGGCAGTGCATGCACTGATCTGATGCTTCTTGACATGAGAGCAGTTTCCCAGCGGAGTGAAGAAAACACATGAACCTCACGAGAGTCACTCCTCAGTTTATACCGTGCTTTGTTTCAATTCATGTTTCATTTAGTTACAAACATGAGATATATCTGAACAACAACGTGGGCAACAATCATTTTATTCATGATCGCTTTTTTCGTTTTACATTTTCATTTATTGTCATTTCCATTCAGTCATTACGTGCTATTAAAATGTTAATGTGCTACATATCCACACAAACACACAAAGTGTGCAATCCAATGAATGTTAATCTAACTGGGTTTTGATAGATAACATATCTCTCTCTCTTCCCTCAATTATTTTATTTATTTTGTGCACTCTGATCAATATTAATCAAACTAATGTTCGTTTTAAGAATGGCGTTTACATTTTTTGAGAATGAATTTTTATTTTATTTTATTTATTTGGGTCTACAACAGATGATACAAATGTTAGTGTCAGTAAATGTGTACTAACAGAGGCGGGGGTGTGTGGAAACAACAGGGACAGAGATGGGCTGAAGTCGAATAGTCCATTTAGCTCAGGAACCTTCCTAAAGGAGTGAAATGACCCGGAAGTCCCTCAGTGGCAGCCATGATAAGTGCCGTTCGAATTCTCTAGAATGATGAGAATGAAAGGAAAGTAGGTTTCAAACTTCCTTTGTAACCTCCTTTAGCTTAGGAACCACTAGACCTCCCTAACCGGCAGGAGAAGCGAAAATGCTGCCCCACAATGCCTTGCAGCCGCAGCATTTGCCGTCACTCAACAGTCGGCCGTTCACGGAAACAACCGATTATGACCGAGAAATGATATCATGAAAGTTACGGTGCTTATTTAGCATTTTAAAACATAGGTGGTAAGTTGCCAAAGTGCTTTGTTCTGAACGTTCATCAGTATTATAATAAAGAGAGAAATATGAACGTTAGTTTTTACTGAAATGATCAAATAAAGTCAACATTTCAGTCTTTACTGAGCTGTGTGGGGTTTGTTCAACTTCTAAAAGATGTCTGAATGGTGATATACACAGTGATAGATGTTAAGGACTAACGTTTATAATAAATACATCTGTATTGATTTAAGATATTTAGTTCATACAATCATACGTATTGGGATCATTGGTATTAATGTGGACCGGAGGGAGAGGGTGACGAGCATAAGTTTCACTTTCCTTTTTTATTTCAATTCCAGCTTTGGTCCTGAAGAATATGTTTCTCTGTTGTCCACGTTCATAAAGCAAAGCAGCAGCATCAGAGTCTCTAGATGAGTTTACGGTAGTCCCTCGTTCTTATTGAACATCCATGTTGTAGTCCGCTGTATAGAAAACTGTGGTTTCCATGGTTTCCCCACAGCAGCAGACGCACAATCAGGACGTCCGCTGGCGCATCATAAACACGTCGGATAGTGAAAGTGCATTCGGATTCTCTAAAGTACCGCAGTCTCTTCTCCTAAGTCCTTTTGAATTCTCCTATCCACTATCCCTTAACCCCGTGACGTTTCACTCAGAGGTCAAGGAATAGGAGATAGGGTTAGAATTTAGGAGCTGATTTTTGGACTATTCGACTGCAGCCCCAGTTTAGATTGAACCACTTCCGCATTACGCAAGGATCGACGTAGCTCTACGCGATAGCGTCATAGACTTCATCTTCGGCAGTTTAGCGGTCGCGGTAAAGCAGGATATTGAATAGTTGGTTTTTGTCTTTCCAAAGGATTTGTTGACTGAAAGTAAACGATCCTATAATCAAAGCCATAGCGAAGAGTCCTGAGATTGTATTACTGGTGTTTTATCATGACATCTATAAATAGCCTGTGAGTATCCTCATGTCGTTTTCAGGACAAACAAAAGACGTTTTAAATATCTTATCAGAATAGCCTGTGTGTATCCTCAAATGTCGTTTAATACGTTTTAAATATCTTATGAGCTGGTGTAAGTGCAGAATATTGAATATAACCTTGACTATTACTGTGTACCAGTGGCGAACCGTGGCTATCACAACTGGACCTTCTGTAGACACCACGGCATTATAATGTCCTTCTTTTCACTGAATTGTCGTCTTGAAAAGGGTACTTACAACAATTCCGCAACAACTTCATCTTCACCTGTAGCACTTGCCATTTCAACGTTAAAAACAATAAAACGGCCTGAATTCCTTCGTCGCATTCATAGATAGGGCCAGTGACGTCATCGATGACAAACGAAGCCTCGCTGCCTGTCGATACCACGTGACTGCTTCAGGAAGCGTTTCAGATCGGTTGAACCGTTGAACCACAATGCTCATAATACCCATGGATGTATAATAAGAACCATATTACCCCTCCTGTACCTGGGCCCGGGGACACGATGGAATGAAGAGAGACGCTCACTTATATAGAGGTTGGAACATGTCAATAAGTAGCCTATAAATGGATGCAAGCATAAATAAATGTAGGAATAAAAACGTAAACAAATAAATGAATAAATACAGGAATAAATATGTGTCAGTGTTTTCAGGGAGCTTTAGCGTGTGTGCTGCGGCTCAGCTGGAAAGCAGTTGACTCATGACCGCAGGGTCCCTGGTTCAACGACTCGTCAATACGTCTTTTTTGTTGTTTATAAAAGCTACAGCTAAATGAGATAATGTAGTTAATAAATGTATTCTTTGATATGGTTTAGCCTTTCTCCGGCTACAACATGGTTAAGTTTATGAATATTATTAAGGAATACAAATCCCTCTTTGCAATGTGTACCAGCCTCCTTAGGCTTTTCAATCACAATCATTAAACTGGAATAAATACAATATTGTTAACATGAAAATATGATTTAATGTTCGTTGTTTAGAGTTATTCTAAGGCTTTACTCAATGAGAACTCGGTATGAGATAGAAGACACTGTTGAGATGTCCAATCTGCCTGTTTTACACACTTTGACCAGCAGGGGGTTTGTGTTCAGATGAAGCCCATGATGAAGCCTCATGAGATGAAGCCTTTTGGCTGGAAAGCTTCACAGCTTCATAAGGCTTCATCTCGCCATCACTACTCCTAAGTAACGTGGTAAGGTTGACAACGAACTACAATCACATTTTGATCAACAAAAGCCAATACGTGCCGTCCTCCGAGCTGGACACATTACATTGGTCTCTGGGCCCTTCTCACTTCGGTTAAATGGATTCATTGCGTCCCTCACTTGCGTCGTTTCCCTGCGTCTCTCCCACCAGGGAAGCCAGGAGAGACGCAAGGAAACCACGAGAAGCAGGGAAATGAGTTTTAAGAGCAAGTGGACGTACTTTCCTCCGGAGCGTCACGTGAAGCGACGTCCGTTTGTGATGACGCTGCACAGCTGCTCTGTCCCAGTTGTGTTCACAAACACCCCCGCCTCTGTTAGTACACATTTACTGACACTAACACATTTACTGACACATGTGTATCATCTGTTGTAGACCCCAATAAATAAAATAAGAACTCATTCTCAAAAAAGATAAACGCCATTCTTAAAATGTATAAACGAACATTAGTTTGATTAATATTGAGTGCACAAAATAAATAAAATAATTGAGAGAAAAAAAAGAGATATGTTATCTATCAAAACCCAGTTAGATTAACATTCATTGGATTGCACACTTTGTGTGTTTGTGTGGATATGCAGCACATTAACATTTTAATAGCACGTAACGACTGAATGGAAATGACAATAAATGAAAATGTAAAACGAAAAAAGCGATCATGAAAATGTTTCCAACGAATGAATAAAATGATTGTTGCCCACGTTGTTGTTCAGATATATCTCATGTTTGTAACTAAATGAAACGTGAATTGAAACAAAACACGGTATAAACTGAGGAGGGGTTCATGTGTTTTCTTCACTCGGCTGGGAAACTGCTCTCATGTCAAGAAGCATCAGATCAGTGCATGCACTGCATCGTCCAATCAGTGAGCGATAAGGGGGCGGGGCGGGTGAATCTCGCGGGGCGAGTGTTTGAGGATTTAATCTGGTGGTTCCTCGATTATAGCTCCTCTATTATCGCTCCTCGCTCATCCGGCAAAAATAAGGCCCAATCCCAAACCACTCCCTCGATCCTACCCCTCCGTGACGGAGTGAACTCCGCCTGTCGCCACACTCGCAGCTCAACGAGGCTCCTCCTGTCAGATGGAGGGAGTACACACCATAGATATATATAAACACTAGATGACTCACCCGCGCTGCTGGCCAATGGAGACCGACGTTGCCACTTGGCCGCCATCTTGCTACAGGGAGTTCTCTCATTCATAACATTATGGTTTACTATTTAAATAACCATAGCTTGCTCAATTTTCAACCAATTTTCAAACGGTTTGGTTTTTTATAAACATCAAAGATGTAGTTATGATACTGCATACTTATAATCATGGAATTTCATATGAAAATAACATTAATCAGATAAAGCAATAGCTATACACACACACAAGGTATTTATATTAAATATTTGCCGGTGTATATATTTCCATTTATTTTATTATATTGTTAATATTTAAAATAAAATTAAAATATATTTATATTTTATATATAAAAATCGGTCTCATGTTACCACTCTGTAAGCCAAGAGTTGTTCATTTAGCAATGCCTTAGCTTTAAGAACAGGGACGCAACTAATGACAATAGCATATGTTGGTATATTATTTAGATATTCACACCTTTATCAGAAGAACCAAACCAACATAAAATGTGCTCACAAACAGGCCAGTTCTGTCTCATGTATCACAATTATTTTTGACATGAGATCTTCATATCATCCTAGTTTTGTATTTAGTTTCTAGATTTGTAAACAAATCCAGAACCTTTGAAATATGTTATTGAAAAAAGACCAAGAATAATATAAACTGTACCATGTGTCCTTTTGTGTTCTTCAGTAGTCCATTTGTGGTTTGTCTTGTCTCACCACGGCTGATATATCACAACATCCACTGTTTAAATTGTTCCCTATAGGCTATTGCCCCTATGCAATATAGGGAACAATTTAAACATAAACTGTCCTATGTGTCCTTGGGTGTTATGAAAATAACCTCAGAACACATGGCACATGGCACACCAACAATCAATCATCGTCCAGCCTCAGCATTGGTATTCTTTCACAACCATGTTATGGGTTTATGAGACTGAGTAAACATAAACATATGTGGGGAACATAGTGCTGCGTCTCCTGTCCGGTCAAATTCCTCACTCCTGAAGTGCTTACTGCAGAGCAGTGTCCTGTCACAGGAAACAAAACCGTCCCTTCTTAGGGCGAGTTCCCACTGCCTCCTCCTCTCTTTGGTTTTGGGAAACCTTAAAAACATGAGAAAGGTAGCCAGATATATAAATTATTGTCAACATGTTCCTCCCTTCTTTCCTTTAACATTAAGGGTAGGAGAAAAACACACACAGAAATTATCATATGTTTGGTATGCATGTATGTATAGCCTACTTTAAGAATAAGACAACCACACTAAGAATAATAAAAAAGGTGTCCAATAGAAACATTAAATAATTGTGTAAAGAAATGGTAACAACATATTCTAAAGAGGCTGGGTCAACAACAATCTTGCAATACTATTATCTCACATAGCCCCACTGATCCTGTGTAGCAGGACTTGTAATGTACATAGATCCACTAAGTAATTAACGATTATCCTAATTTTAGTCATAAAATTGTCATATCTTACTGTCTCCTGCTATCTGACCGTGGCTGTCCTCTGTCTCCTGCTATCTGACCGTGGCTGTCCTCTGTCTCCTGCTCTCTGACCGTGGCTGTCCTCTGTCTCCTGCTCTCTGACCGTGGCTGTGCTCTGTCTCCTGCTATCTGACCGTGGCTGTCCTCTGTCTCCTGCTATCTGACCGTGGCTGTCCTCTGTCTCCTGCTATCTGACCGTGGCTGTCCTCTGTCTCCTGCTCTCTGACCGTGGCTGTCCTCTGTCTCCTGCTCTCTGACCGTGGCTGTGCTCTGTCTCCTGCTATCTGACCGTGGCTGTCCTCTGTCTCCTGCTATCTGACCGTGGCTGTCCTCTGTCTCCTGCTCTCTGACCGTGGCTGTGCTCTGTCTCCTGCTATCTGACCGTGGCTGTCCTCTGTCTCCTGCTATCTGACCGTGGCTGTCCTCTGTCTCCTGCTATCTGACCGTGGCTGTCCTCTGTCTCCTGCTCTCTGACCGTGGCTGTGCTCTGTCTCCTGCTATCTGACCGTGGCTGTCCTCTGTCTCCTGCTATCTGACCGTGGCTGTCCTCTGTCTCCTGCTATCTGACCGTGGCTGTCCTCTGTCTCCTGCTATCTGACCGTGGCTGTCCTCTGTCTCCTGCTCTCTGACCGTGGCTGTGCTCTGTCTCCTGCTATCTGACCGTGGCTGTCCTCTGTCTCCTGCTATCTGACCGTGGCTGTCCTCTGTCTCCTGCTATCTGACCGTGGCTGTCCTCTGTCTCCTGCTATCTGACCGTGGCTGTCCTTTGTCTCCTGCTATCTGACCGTGGCTGTCCTCTGTCTCCCGCTATCTGACCGTGGCTGTCCTCTGTCTCCTGCTATCTGTATATTTTGCGCCGTCTATCTCTGCTCACGCTGTTGCGTCAGCGTGTTCTCCTGCGTGTTGGCCATGTGTTGCACTGGAACCAGACACCGCAAGACTTCAGCCGAGCACGTACGAACTGCGCATGCGTGAGTGGCAATAACTCTCCTTACCAGCAGGTGGCGGTAGTGTGTATTCGTCATTCAAAACAGGCAACAACCGGAAAACAGAGAAGAAGAACAGACCGTGATGTAAACACACAACACATAGCTGTGCGTTAGCTTCACCTTAGCATGTGTTCTTTGCAGGTGTTTGTTGAGGTTTGATTATGACTGATTTTAGAAAGTAACGAAGTAACGCGTGTCGGGGCGATGTTAGTAACTGTAGTGTGATTACTGAATTATAAAAGTAGCGCGTTACACTACTCCTACCGACAAAAGTAATATTATTACAGTAACGCGTTACACCCAACTCTGTTGAGGAGTAACCGCTCAGATGAGTGGTGTGCCACACGTGTCCTCTGTCCTCCCTGGAGAGAGTGTACATCTTTCTGATGGAGGTCTCTGGCCTCGGTGGTCTCTGCTTTCACAATAGAATGTTTGACTGCTCCAAAGCATCTCCTGGCAGTTTGTGTCCTTGTTTGACTTTGGCCACATGCGTCTTCCTCTGTGTCTCTGTCCAAACTCCCCAGCAGCAGCTGCTGCTCCACTCCCAAGGAGACATCCCTAGATAGTTGTCATAAAGGACATCAACAATGCCAGGGCATGGATTTTCATCCTGTGGGGTTTGACCTCCTGTTCTCCCTCTCCCTGTCCCTCCTCCATGACCTCCTGTCCTCCCAGCTCTCCCTGTCCCTCTCCATGACCTCCTGTCCTCCCAGCTCTCCCTGTCCCTCCTCCATGACCTCCTGTTCTCCCTCTCCCTGTCCCTCCTCCATGACATCCTGTCCTCCCAGCTCTCCCTGTACCTCCTCCATGACCTCCTGTTCTCCCTCTCCCTGTCCCTCTTCCATGACCTCCTGTCCTCCCAGCTCTCCCTGTACCTCCTCCATGACCTCCTCCATGACCTCCTCCATGACCTCCTGTTCTCCCTCTCCATGACCTCCCCCATGACCTCCTGTCCTCCCAGCTCTCCCTGTTCCTCCCCCATGACCTCCTGTTCTCCCTCTCCCTGTCCCTCCTCCATGACCTCCTGTTCTCCCTCTCCATGACCTCCTCCATGACCTCCTGTTCTCCCTCTCCATGACCTCCTCCATGACCTCCTGTTCTCCCTCTCCCTGTCCCTCCTCCATGACCTCTTGTTCTCCCTCCTCCATGACCTCCTGTTCTCCCTCTCCATGACCTCCTGTTCTCCCTCTCCATGACCTCTTGTTCTCCCTCCTCCATGACCTCCTGTTCTCCCTCTCCATGACCTCCTCCATGACCTCCTGTTCTCCCTCTCCCTGTCCCTCCTCCATGACCTTCCTAAACTCATAGTGAAGGGAGATCTGCCAACAGCTGTGTGGGCATTTCTTCATCATCTTCCTCCTGAGCTAAGGGGCTGTCTCTAACTTGTCCCCCTCTTCCATGTCCTTCATGGCCTTCAGATGGATCAGGATAGTATTGGAATGGTGCTTTCCGATAAACCCAGTGCACGGTGAGCGGAAGATGTTTAGTGCTGTGGTCTTTGAAGTAGCATTTTGCAACCTGGAAAACTCCTTCAAAGCCTTGCCTGCAGGTCTCCAGACTGAGCTTCAGCTTGCAGCACGTGTGCAGAGCACATGGTAGCACTGTCCACATTCGGACTTCCTTCCATGACTTCAGCTTTGACCAGAACGCCCTGTCCAAGGAACGGACAATGCTCTCTTTGCTAAAAGAAAGGAGGACACTTGGGAGCAGGCCAGCTGCAGCCTGTCTCTACCTGATGCACTTCTATGTGAGTGTGCTGTGACAGTTTGCAGGGGACTGCATTAGCCAGCATGTGATTGGTTCATTGGAGGCACGTGCTGAGCGCCTCCAGGAGGAGGAGGCAGTGATGCAGCACTCTCTGGTCTGACCTGGACTCTGGTGCAGCGTTACCTGCAGCACAGGTCAGGGGTCAGCGGGGACTTCTTCCTCAGGTGTGTACTCCGGCTTCAGAACACATGCTCCAAACGGGTCGCCTTGGAGGCGTCCTGCGGCCGTTTGACCTCTTCTTACTTCTGAGCGCATCACGTTGAGAACATGTGTGTTCAGACCGCAGCTTCTGTTTCCTGAAGTCACTTCAGCAGCAGGTGGTGTGTAAGTTGTCTGTATACTTGACTCACTCCGTCACGCAGGGCTCTTACAAGTCTGCCTCTTCTTCCATCTGCAGCTGCTCGGGTTCTGTCTCACTGGCTGTGTCCCTCTTTCAGCACAGACGCTTGAACCGGAGTGTCTCCCACCGGCTCAGTCGCCTGCAGGAAGGGGACGTACGAACTGCTCAGATGTTTAAGTACGCCCTTTTCATCGTCCTGCAGTTGGACTTAGGTGGTGACGCTTGAAGGAAGCGTACGACAGGGAGTGTCTCTGGAGACTCTTGCACAACACGTCGGTCCACGGTTGCCTCAGTTTGTTTGAACGCGTCAATGGAACCATCTTTATATATACTGTTATTCTGACCGTTATGATCCGACTGGCCCATGGCCATGTGTTTTGGTGCCTGTGTTTTTATTGTCATCTTCTGTTCTTCAGTTTCTGCCTCATTGATTCCTGTGTCCTCATCTGATACCTTGTTCTGAATCATGCTCAGAGGCAAGTCCTTTGTCAGACAGTCTTCAGAACATTCCCCTCCAACATCTCTCTCGTTTTCATTTTCCTCCATTCCCTGAACTTCCTTCTGCTCTGATGATTGTTGGCGTTTATAGATCAAACCCCTCGATCCTGTTCGATTGTTGGTCCTTACAACCCGCAGCCAATGACGGCGCTTCTTATCATCATGACCAAAAAGCATGATCGCGAGTTCCGACCAAATATATGAAGAATGTCCTGTTTCTCTTTTGGTCATGTGACACTCTTCAGTCCTCGGACCGAAGCTTCCATTCCACCATTCCATTACGTTGCCCGTAAGTCCTTCCTCTGGGCCCCGTTTCCTTTTTTAACTCTTCCCATTATTTTCAAACTTCCTCTAACCCTAGTATTTCAGGTCCCCGTCACGGACCTGTCGGCAGGCGAAGTGTGCCTCCACATGTGCGAACCATGCCTCCGCGGCGTGTTCCCAGAATTCCGGCAGCTTTACGAACACATCGCGTTCAGCCATGCTCGTTAATTTCCCGGAAACTTTCTCGGAAAAGTCAGGGTCACCAGTGTAGTGCCAGGAAAAGGGAGTCGGAGGCGGTGTATTAAGAACAGAGTTCCAATCTTTATTAGCCATTAATAACAGAGGTTATCACATGAACTGCTCTGCTTGACGAGCTAGCAGGAATGGCAGCTAACGATACAGGTGTTCCCACTAAAGGGTCCGTGTGGCAACACAATACGAGAGGTGAATTATGTCCAATAATGTGTTACCACAAGCCCTATAAGCATAGCTTAAATGACTCTTAGTAACTTCAATGAAAAGACAATACAATAAAAATAATGCTTACATATAACCTTGGAACAGGAGAGGAGGTATGTTTTCCAAGAAGTCCCAGCGCAAGTAAGTATTGCGCTGTAAGTACTGAAAGTGTTATATTTAGGCCAAATGCGTCCTCTGTCAGTAGCATACCATTTCAAAAATTTCTATCCTCATAGTTTGCTGTACGCACTGAAAAACGGCATGATCCATGCATGCTTCATTGAAGGCCAGTGAGTGGCTGGAGGCTTGATTGCTCTGCATCCTTCATTTGATTGGGTTTAAACTCTTCACCCTTTTGCCATGGACCAATCTTTTTTCTTTTTAAGTGTGGCAGCTGATCTTTAGAGGGGAAATAAAAAGTAAAGTATATTATCGTGTACATCACCTGCACCTGAAGATGTTTTCACGATTTGGCTTCATTTCTAGTCCTAAATCCTAGTCCTAATTTCTTGCAGAAGTACTTGCACTAATGTCCAATTTATGTTTCTTGTTGATTGTGTTTTTATATATATTTATTACTTACTTGTATACCCTTGTTTAGCAAGAACTTTCTTAATTTGTTTATATATATATATATATATATATATATATATATATTGTTTTTGTTCAGGATGTGGGACTGTAAGACACGGTATTTCCATGTTTCTGTATGTATAACACATGTGGAACATTTGACACTAAAGTTGACTTGAACTTGAACTTTGGCTAAATCTGTAATAAACATTTAGTTTTGTTCACAAAAACATTTATACAAATGTATCGTTGGAGTATAACAAACAGGAGACTATACCGATTGTAAGTCGCTTTGGATGAAAGCGTCAGCTGTGTAGTGAGTTAATAAACTGTATAATAGTAAAATTATTGAAGATGATGCCATGGTTTTTGAAGATTTTACACTATAAATATTCACCAAAATTATTCCAAACCACATTCTTCCAAACTCTCTGCTGTAGTCTGACCACCAGGAGACTATTGATGTGTGTAGTGAGTTTGGTAGAAATATACTGTATAATAGTGAAGTGATTGAATATTATTGTATTCTCTTTTTTCGGAGTTGCACTTTGCAGACGGTCCCTGAGCACTCGTTTCTTCTCCGGCTGCGGATAGAGACCAATTTAATGTGTCCAGTTTGTAGGACGGCGCGTATTGGCTTTTTTTGATCAACATGTGATTGTAGTTCGTTGTCAACCTTACCATGGTACTTGGGAGACGTAATTTGTGTCTGAATAACGTTTTGTTCATGAGTTATTGATCCGTGAAATCCGAATCTGCCAATATCGTTCTAACTTTACTCAACTTGGGCCTTCTAGAATACCCTGGAACCGAGGGGAACTCTGAAAGAATACGCCCATTGGCTACACATCAATATATGATTGGTTGATCAAACTGTCAGTCCCAACGTACGCTCTCATTCAGTGCAACGGCCAGGGCATTCGATCAAGGATGTAGAATACCTTGGTTGAAGGATATTCTACCCAGAGACCCAGAACAAGATCTGATTGGTTGTTTTCTTTTCTAACACAAAACCACTGAAATGCGTAGTGCATGGACCGGGAAGGACAAACAAATCAACGTAACACTGTAATATTACAGATCAACAACACAGATACCATTCTCATTTATTCATTTTATATACATTTTATTTATATAATTAAATCAATTTTTTTGTTTGTTTTATCTGAGTGTTCCAGGGTATTCTCTGAATACCTTGAAGGCCCTGACGGTTCGCCACTGCTGTGTACTTCATTTATCTGACAGCATTATTTAATGATACTATTTCATATATATACACACATTTATTCATTTAATATATATATATATATATATAAACACACACTTATATGTACTCACACATGTATTTATTCATTTATACACACAGATGTATTCATTCATTTTTCGTTTTCGGAGACTTTGCACACGTTTTTCACAAACATTTTCACACCCTAAGAGTATGGGAGTACTTCCATTCGCTTCGTCTTGATCTGTAGATGTGATTTGCTCCCGAGCACCCCTGGGTAAATTGTACAGCCAATCACAATGCGTGACGTCATTGGTAAGAGACGGACCCCGAACACATATGGTACCCTGAACACATATGGTACCGACACCGGGTCATTTCACTTGGTTAGGAAGGTTCCTAAGCGAAATGGACTATTGGAACGCAACCCGGGAGTTTGGGGATGTGTGAACCGGATACAGTTAGTTGTTGTTGGGTTGTCATGGCAGCGTGTGCAATAACCATAGACTGTATATATAAATGGACGTAGGGTCCGTGACGTCACCCATAGGATTCTGCAGAGTTGCCGAGAAGCCCTTAGTAGGCGGAGTCGGCCACTAACGGCTCGACAGTGACGTCAGAGTTAAACTCCCGCCTTCTCCCGCCTGCTCCAAATAAGGGTAAAGAGGCAGAGCCGAGGCGGGACCTCCTGCCAACGAGCTGGATGTTCCAGAGCTAGCTGAAGCTACCAAGCTAAGCGAACATGCTCCCCATCTGCACACTGCCGTCACATTTTACATTTCTAAGGTAAGTGGACATGAAACTATTCAGCAAAACTACAAATAATAATCTAAGTTATTGACTTTTTAACATAATACTTCAGAATCTTAAAACCCCTTAATGTTTGTACGCAATTGTGCTAAATTCAACACTGGAATCAAGCAATGACATTAGTTATTTATATTTTGATATCACTTAACTACACGTTTAATACATTTAAGTCAAGCTAAGGTACATGTGATGGAAGCTAGTTAGTGCTCTTACCTGTGAGGCCTCCTCCAAACAGCATAATAACCAGACTATATCATTACATTACATTACATTACATGTTACTTGTTAGACGCTTTTATCCAAAGCGACTTACAGTACATACTCAATACTGTGGGCAATCCCCACAGGAGCAATTTGGGATGAAGTGTCTCAGGGACACAACGACATGCTGACTGTAGTGGGGTTTTAACCTGTGCTAGTCCACACCGCCACACGCCTGCCTCATTAAAACCAGTTCTAGATCCTTGACTTTAGACAAACAATTCAAAAGACCACATGTATTTAAAGAACAATCTTTATTTGAATGTGCCTCTTAACCTGAGATATTAGTTATACAGTAATAGTATTGACAATCTAAAAAAACTGAGCAACTCAACAGTCAACTTTATATTTCTTATTGTCTAAAGCATTTATTATTTTCATTTTCCCCCTCTCATATTCAGAGTGGACGGATTGAGACAGCCTGGTGTCCAGAGAGCTGCAGAGACTTCAGGGAGAAACCTCCGTGTGATGGACGTCTGTTGGTTTGGAGAGGACTGAGGGTCTTTCCTCAGCGAGGAGGACCAGGCCTGATGGAGGAGCCCATGCTGGGCAAAGCTGATACCAACTGCACAGGCCTAGTCTGTCACGTTATTTGACGTGTTTACTTATACATTTAATAGGTTTACACCTTCTGTCCATATGTGCTATCTAAAACATTTGATTAACTTTTGGTTCACATTTCAATAAATTGTATTTGTATTTGCACTCCTTTCATCCATGAAAATGTTAGATTACACATTCACATCTGACTGAAGATTGGCCCCATTTATTTGTGACGTTGCAAACTGTACAAGGCACAAGTGATGTGAAGCTCATAAAGTGAGGCAAATAGAAATAATCAGCTGATGGAGTGTAGATGTGGAAATAGGTGCATTCGATCAGCTGACTGTGTTTTCAAAAATAAATAATAATAATAATAAAAGTAGTTTCTTAGTGAATGCCCTGTACTGGTCTTACAATCTCATATGCGACTAATCCCTCCCCTTTAAAACTTTTTACTGTCCTATAGTACAGTAGTAAGTATGATTTCTTACTTTATTGTTTACAACTTTATTAATATCTCTCTCTCTCTCTCTCTCTCTCTCTCTCTCTCTCTCTCTCTCTCTCTCTCTCTCTCTCTCTCTCTCTCTCTCTCTCTCTCTCTCTCTCTCTCTTTCTCTGATTTTTACCAGTGGCGAGCCTGTCTCTGAGGGCCTAAGATATTCTACAAAATAATATTTAAAAACATTAAAACAAATTATATTTTTCTTTATACAGTATTTTTTTTTAATATGTTTTTAGTAATATTTGTCATTAGTTTTACCAATAATAACTTGATTAAATTGTATTTAAAATAACATTTCCAAAGAAATCCTTTGAATCTGCCTATTCAGTTTCTGTTAGAATGTGAAGGGTTAAATGAAAGAAGCTCCTTTCTGCGAGGTGAAGACAGGAGCTGATTGGACGGCCAGCTATGAATTCACAGAGGGCCCGACGCGTCCTAAAACCCGGATGTAAACTCCTTCCGGTTCCTTCGTCAATAACGCAATGCAATTTCTCCATAGGATTTTGGAAAATAGCTCGAAATAAGGTCTGTGGTTGACACACATTTAAGAGACGGATCACGTTTTGTTCATCTGGATAATCTCCACATGTCAACCCTACTTTTATAATTTTTGAATCATAAATGTAGTTGCCAGATGCAAAATGCTAACGTTATGCTATAAACGAACTACAAGCTAGTACAGCAGCAGGGTCGCACGACTTCAACGTCACGCCAACTTAAGATCGTTTTAACTGACTTGCACTGAAACTGCACTTTGAACATTTTAAATATATTATTAACATTTTAAACTGTATACCCCGTTTATCTAGGCCCTTTTTGTTTTGTTTTATGTATACCACGTTTATCTAGGCCCTTTTTGTTTTGTGTATACATGTCACACTGTGGGAAACTATATTTCTGGATGTACAGTATAACACATTTTTGACAATAAAGCTTACTTTGACTTTCGCGCGCTTGCATATTTTAACAAAGCTTTTCATTTGAGCCACACTGAATTGAACTAGAAGTCATGGCTGTGTCAATTACCAGTCTGATATCGTTTTACAAAGATGACAAGAAGAGTGTAGATAGAGGAGAGAACCACTACAAGTCAGGACACGTACAGCAGTGCAGCCTCGATGAAGGTGTGCTTACCGGTGTTGTCAGGGCTAGCATGAGGGACAAGGTTTATAGTGCCGGTGAGTAGTTATAGCAAGAGTACCGTTAACCTAGAGTTCATTTATTCACATTAGTGACATTAATTCCCATCAACAAATCCATTTTATGTGTCACATGAAATCTTTATTACAAATATTACACACCAGAAAACACAGACATATCCATGAAATAAACATACAGTATAGGCTATAAACAATTAAAGGGATAATTGGGAAGGCATAAATATATATTTATATAATATATAAATGTGAATGCCCACGTGGAGAATGGAAATGCAGTCATGCCGCTGCATTAGCCATCTTTGCCATCCACAGTTTGAGCTGCACTGACTTCCTGTGTGTCAAAGAATAGATTTCTAAATACTGCTGCTGGTTTATAAAGCACTGAATGGTTTAGGCCCAAAATACATCTCTGACCTACTGCTAAACTATGAACCATCCAGATCTCTCAGGTCTTCAGGGACTGGTCAGCTTCCTGTCCCCAGAGACAGATCTCTCAGGTCTTCAGGGACTGGTCAGCTTTCTGTCCCCAGAGACAGATCTCTCAGGTCTTCAGGGACTGGTCAGCTTTCTGTCCCCAGAGACAGATCTCTCAGGTCTTCAGGGACTGGTCAGCTTCCTGTCCCCAGAGTCAGATCTCTCAGGTCTTCAGGGACTGGTCAGCTTCCTGTCCCCAGAGACAGAACTAAACATGGAGAAGCAGCGTTCAGTTATTATGCTCCAAACATCTGGAACAAACTCCCAGAAACCTGCAGGTCCGCTGCAACTCTGACTACTTTCAAATCCAGCAAGAAGACTTTTCTTTTTGACGCTGCTTTTAATTGAACTATTCATTACATTACATTGCATTTAGCTGACACTTTTATCCAAAGCGACTCACAATAAGTACATTCGACCAGGAAGACACAACCTTGAAGAAAACAGAATCATAAAGTACATCAGGTTTCATAGAGCCAAACATTTCAAGTGCTACTCAACTGGCTTTAGATAAGCCAGTCCTTTATTAGTATATAAGTGCTCTGTTAGCAGTTCTTTGTTAGTAGTTCTATCGCTCGAAGTGGAGTCGTGGAGTCGTGGAGCTATCTGCTGTCCTGATGTCAATGGGAGCTCATTCCACCATCTTGGAGCCAGGATAGCAAACCCACATGTTTTTCCTGATGGGAACTTGGGTCCCCTTCGCAGTGAGGGTGCAGCGAGTCGTCTGGCTGATGCAGAGCGTAGAGCATGTGCTGGGGTGTACGGTTTAAACATGTCCTGGATGTAGGAAGGGCCAGATCCATTCGCAGCATGGTACGCAAGTACCAGTGTCTTGAAGTGAATTCTAGCAGTTACCGGAAGCCAGTGAAGGGAGCGGAGGAGCGGCGTGGTGTGGGAGAATTTAGGAAGGTTGAAGACCAGACGAGCCGCTGCATTCTGGATGAGCTGCAGAGGTCGGATGGCACATGCAGGTAGACCAGCCAGGAGGGAGTTGCAGTAGTCTAGGCGTGAGATGATGTTGTGTCCCATCAATTATGTTAAGTTTTGTCATGTTAGTTTAGTTTATGTTCCACTTCCTGTTTTATGTTTTACTCACCTTGTCTCATTCCAGGTCCCTTTACTTCCTGCTCTGGTTCCTTTTCCCGCCATCATCAGTGTCTGCCCCGTCCCTGATTGTTTCCACCTGTGCCCACTTACCTCATGTATATATTGTCCTGTCTCCCCTTGTTAGTTGTCGGTTCGTCTTGTTCATTGCTCCAAGAAGTAAGATCTAAGCCATTGTTTGATCAATTGTTTTATAACGCAACCCTTTTAGTTATATTAGGTCTTAAAGTGTTTACATACATTAGGGAAACTTAGTCTCTGCAGTGACTGCTGCTTCTAGCTTTCTGTCTCTCTGCTAGTTGCTCCGTTAGCTCAGTAAGGATGCTAGAGGGGCTCAACTGCTCGGCTGATCCGGGGAACACAACTTGAACTCGGACGTGTTTGTTGTGTTGGTGCCTGGTGGAGTATTCTTCATTTAAATATCGGACTTATCTAATGGTTCTGCGGCAGGCACGTGCACACATAGACATCAAAGTGGGCTTGAGCCTCTGCCCTTTTTCTTCCTCCAGCATTTTCTTTTGTAAAGGGGACCTATCATGCAAAATGCACTTGTGTACGTCTTTTGTACATGAATATGTGTCCCCGGTGTGTCAGGGAACTCACCAAGTGTCAGGAAACACAACCCTCTCTATTTTCCTCCATACCCAAATCTCTAAAAACGGGGCTGGAACGGATCTGATACAGACTGATCCAGATTGGAAATATCTCTGCGTCAGAAACAAGGAGCTCCGCCTATATGGCCAACTCTCCACCTATCAGGGGAATGAGAGGGTGCTGTGGCATGGTAACAGCATGGTAACATGACGCTGCAGCGCATGCAAAGACAGGGTGGAGGAGAGCAAAATAGAGGGAAATGAGGCATGGCTAAAATGCATGATCTGTTTGGTATTTTGAAAAAGAAAACGTATAAATATACCTTATATAGGTAGGCCTATGGCCCTACAATATATTATTCAAATATAGCATGATAGGTCTTCTTTAAAGGAATGAATATATATCTACTGCTGTTTGCGCACAGTTTCCCTTTCCAAAAATATATTGATTGATTACAAAATAAAAATATCAGGTCGGGAGATTAGACTGAAGTTCCGTAGCTCTCCCTCTCTCCACGTCTCCTGGACAGCGGTGCGGACAGCGGTGCGGACAGCGGTGCGGACAGCGGTGCGGACAGCGGTGCGGACATCGGCGGTCCCTTCAGGTAGCAGCACCTCCCACTTTACTGTCCCATGTTATGCCGGCTTGTCTTGGCTTGTCTGAAGGTGAGTGGAGATGAACAAATGACTAACTGCCAGTGCCTCGAGTTTACAGCCAATTAGCCATAAGACACAAACAAATATAGTTAACTATGGTATGGCTACTAGCTAGTGGATAAGTTAGCTCAAGGTTTAGCTAAGGTAATGTATCATGGGCATACAGGCTAATGTACTGTACTTAAAGATCAAATGCAAAGGTTTTTTTATAATTGCCAGTAAAATCGAAATCATATAGCTACAACACTATCTAAGATATTGCAGTATTAAAATCGGAGATAATATGCGTCTGGCAATGCGAAATATTTATTTTGTTCAACCCCAAACACCAAGTCCGACGATTTCTTTTCTCAGCCGCTCCTCCGCAAGATGGCGTCGTGTGACGTCAGAGTTGCTAAACAAACACACCCTGGCTTATCGATCACAGCGGCTCCCGCCGATAGTACAACTTAGTTTCGTCTATCATGTCTGATTCTGAGTCGGAGGCCACCCAATATCTGGAGCAGTGTGCGAACTATACCACGGTCTCCGGGGGAGCCGGGATTTTTTTTGTGTGAGGGGGGGGGGTAAATGTTGATCCGTGCATTAATAGCAACAGCACAGACATAGGCCTATTCAACCCAGTCTCACAGCATTTCGTGTTCACCAACACGATTTTTAATCTATTGATTCGTGTTCACCATCACGATTTGCCCCTTTTTTTCGTGTTGCACAGCACGATTTTAAAAGCAATGTATTTCTACTGGTAACGTGTTTCGTGCCTGCAGGCTGCAGCATGTCTTTTTCTCCGGTCGGGTCGTGGAAGACCGGAAGCTGTGTGGTTCATAAAAACATGTTCTTACTCAATATCAAGCCACAGTTATTGCTTTTATTTTAAATCGTATAATTTCGGACTTTTGTTGGTGTCTGTGAGGAAAATAAATGGGGCTCAGAGCCTCAGGATACTGAAATCTGTATTTTTTAAATATTTTTTTCCTTCTAATTTGTTATTCTTTTCAAAATAACACACTGTTATTTACTCAACAATAACACACAATTATCCTTGCTTTTATTTATTGGTTTAATTCCATAATCTCGGGCTTTTTTGGTGTCCGTCAGGAACTGAATTTCAAAATAAAAATAACCGGAAACAGACGTAGGCCTCTAAGGGACATTTCGAGCATCATTGTGATTGTCAACATTTTTGAGTTACTTTGCAGATTCTGATTAATGATGTGAAATATAAACAACCCTTAAATCAGACTTTAGTTACACCTGAGTAAAATTCAGGTAAGGTGATTGTCAAATGCCAACAATCAGGAGAGATATTTGATAGTTGGTGCTTGAGAAGACTAAACATGTATCTGCAATTGACATGAATGGAAACAAGTAATAAAGTATATTCATTACTCGTTATTCTCTACTAATAGTTCATTAAAGACTGTATATTATGGCTATTTTGCACATCCCTTTCAAGATTTTCAAAGGTTTATTGACATATCATACACAACTACGGTGTAGTTATGCAATGAATGAAACACTTGGGTCACAGGTTCCTCAACAGTGCATTACAAGACATCTATCAATATGTGTGTACCTCCACCATTAAACTGTCATATTCTGTACATTTCTTTTTCTATCTACATACATAAGAGTATAATTAATGTGTATAATATCAGTTAAAATAAGTGCTTCAACATAGTTAACATTGCAGGAAAGCAATATATTAGACGTTAAGTACTTTGTCAGGCTTAATATTTAATGTTTAAATAAAGGTTAATCCGTTGTTCTGTTTTGCACCTCCTCCTATTAATATCTGTGTACATCCTGCACTAAACTGTTTTATTGTAGAGATCACTTATAATATCTTCTTGATTTTTTATATTCTATATTTCTATATTTATACTTTCCCCCTATGAAAGTATGTACTCTGTACAATAATTCAATAACGTGCTTTAACCACTAGGAGGTGCACACAAGGTGCACACAGCCATAATAACTTTGTATTATAGTGTACAACATCTGAAGATGTATAGTTTTATTCATGCTTTCACATCATTTTACAGCATATTGCTATACTATTTCAGACACAGTATTTACATTCTTACATTCAAAGAAAATCAGTAAGATCTTTAAAAACTACAGTCCTTTTCTCTCAGCTGTGCACCGTTATGGTGTAAATATAACCTATCTATGAATTAGATCAAATGTAAAAGTCAGCCGAATTAGTGTTGATACTGCAAGGAGACGTATTGTGTGAAGAGAAATTGAAGATGTTGTTTAATTGTTGATATATTTATGATCCACGTCACATATTCAGTTTCGGCGCCATTTCTTCCAGTTTTGCCAAAGGTCTTCTCATCAGGGCTCTCTAAATAAAGAACTACGGCAGATCTGTAATATGTAATGCAGCCGAACCGTGTATTACAATGCCGTTATGTGATGACTTTCAAAGAGAAAAGCAAGAGCACTCGGAATTCAGTATTATTTTATACTTTTAAAATGTTTTCCGGATTTCATATAATATAAACACCAAATCCCAGCATGCATTGCGGCTAACACATCCAATCAACGAGCTTCAAACCATAGCTGAGGATCTTGGGTAATCGCTTGGGTAACAGTTTCCTGTTATATTTATTTTGAAATTCAGTTCCTGACGGACGCCAAAAAAGCCCGAGATTATGGAATCAAACCAATAAATAAAAGCAAGGATAATTGTGTGTTATTGGTGAGTAAATAACAGTGTGTTATTTTGAAAAGAATAAGAAATTAGAAGGAAAAAAAGATTTAAAAATTACAGATTTCAGTATCCTGAGGCTCTGAGCCCCATTTATTTTCCTCACAGACACCAACAAAAGTCAGAAATTATACGATTTAAAATAAAAGCAATAACTGTGGCTTGATATTGAGTAAGAACATGTTTTTATGAACCACACAGCTTCCGGTCTTCCACGACCCGACCGGAGAAAAAGACGTGCTGCAGCCTGCAGGCACGAAACACGTTACCAGTAGAAATACATTGCTTTTAAAATCGTCCTGTGCCACACGAAAAAAAGGGGCAAATCGTGATGGTGAACACGAATCAATAGATTAAAAATCGTGTTAGTGAACACGAAATGCCGTGAGACTGGGTTGGCCTATTATAAAGACAAAATCTGTTGCACACGGGGTGGTGCAACAGGTCTACATTTACATGAAACGTCCCGATGGATCATGTTCATGTCAACAGATTTCCCGAGCACGCAAACTTCGATCAACTTAATTATGAATAATTCACGGACCACCAACAGGCTACATTGTTTCACATAGGCTATAGCCTATTATGGCTGTAGCATACACAGAGCCGAACACACGCGATAAGAGCAGCCAGCGGCACCAACCATGAACAATATTAATATTAATAATATAGCTATAGCACAACACAACCCTCTCACTGCCTGGAGAGACGCGACGATGCACATAGCTCTTCAGCCCCCAAGTTAACATTAGCTGTCAAGTTAGCACTAGCACTGACCTTAGCTCCCTCCTCTCTCGGTTCTGTTGTAGCAGCAGTCACAACGTACGATGTGCTACCACCAGCGGGGGAGCATTTTGAATTGGGCCAGGAGGAATAATAGTGGATTTAATCCCTATCATAATGCATATTGTTCACACTTTTCCGTTATGAGTGGAGGAGCGATGAATGAGTTGCAGATAAACTTCAATGCTAACAGTGAATTAGCCCCGAGCGAAACATGCTAACCTGTTACTGCACCGAAATCACTCCTAGTTCCCTCATTACTTATCCTAGCTCCACATCAAACACATTGTTTATGATCGTAAAGACACAGAATCTAACGGTGCCCACCTCTATAAGCAATACAACTTAATAAAACTGCAATTCCGTTATCTGCGTTATCTGCTGTGCTCCATGCGCTTTGAAATCTAATCAAAAGTTGTTTACCTCAATTCTTTGGCGTTTCTCCATCGCCCGGCTCTTTCGTTCTTTCAGTGGTTTCTTGTGCTGCAATATGGAGGGGACGGCTCCGGGTTTCAGCCTCCGATGTACTATTAATGCTTCTGCACCAACAGACTTGATGATAGCAGGATCAACGTCGTATGCATCACACGCGAAGTGGTCAGAACACAACTTGCTCCATTTTGTCGGTTGCCAGCCAACACGATTCACTAAAATAATCCATTCTTGGCAGATGATTTGGTCTTTTGGAAATGCATGGAAAACTCTCCCAGATCCCGCACCGTTCGTACAACAAAAAGCACAACAATAACCCATGTTAATTCCGTTTTCTTTTCGAAAAACATGTGACCGAGACTGCCGAGTCATATTTGGTCCAGAGACTGTTTGGCAACAGTGACGTCACGCGCGCGGAGGCTGCTGGGAATGTCATGTCAGAAATTCAGAGGGCTTTGGGTCGAGTTTTGTATCAATAAAAAGCTTTTTTTCGGGGGTGTTTTATCTCGATTTAAATTAAAAAATATATATAGGCAGTCTTAAAAACAACATTTCTATAAAAATGTAGCATATTTGGAAGCTTTGCATTTGATCTTTAAGGGGAGACACTACAGGTGAATACAGTCAAATGTGTATCTAATAACGTCATCACAATCGCCACATTGATATGCAAATATATATAGGCGTTAACTAGGCCTAATTAAAATGTGCTAATATGCATGCAGTTACCAAGGCATTGCAGGTGAACAGGATAAAAACAACAAAAAAATAAACGTTGCACCTTGCAACTTCCCCAGATATTTAGGCTACTGACGTCAAGTCAGTATTTTCCCCAGAAACGTTATGTTTAAATGCAGATTAGTTTTATATCTATAGATGAATTCAGACATAACGATATTTGTGCCTTCCTTAAACAGTAACTTCATAATGTTGATTGTTGGCTGCTCATTTAATAACTATTACTTCTTCTAGTTTGTTGTCTGCTCTTGTGCGTAGTGAATACTAAAGAAGACCATTGTCTCTGTGTTAACTGATTCTTTTGTAGACTTCTGTTGAGTATTAAACAATTGCGCGAGTGTGAGGGTATTACAATAAATTGGTCAGTAAGTCAGAGATGTGCAACTATATTTAACTTTTAGTTTTAAAGATCCCATGTGATGGCCATTTCTACTGATCATAATTCCATAGTTGAGGTCGACTAGAATAGATTTACATTGTTCAATGTTCCAAACTCACATTGTTTCTCAAACAGCATCTCTGTGTAGCGTGTGTACTCACTCTCTGTCCTACACGCCTTTATGTGTTACAATGGTGTTCGTTAGCAACCAGAACATGAAGCCAGAAAGGAGAAACAGATGAGAATGCTGCGTGGGGTCTGGGTGCCGTGTTGGCGGGACGTTGTGAGCTGTATTACTGGTGTCGTTTCCTGGTTGCTGCGCGGGGTCAGCGAGACACGGTGAGACTCAGCCTGAACTCATCCTGAGCACACACGTGAGTGTGTGGCCGTTGTCTAATAGAAGCTTTGAATGAAGAACCAAGCGCAGTCTTATCCAAACTGAACTGTTACTTTAGATTGATTAAACAGTTTCCAACAACAACGGTGGAAGACAGAGAAAATGCACTCGACATGCTCGTATTCAATTTCGATAACAACAGGAAGGTGTCGGAGAAGGACACATACTTGCACTTCAAAATAAAAGCATTTCCAGTGAAACATTGTACCTTTTAACCTCTATCAAGAATCAAATAAACAAATGTTTTACTGCCTTAAAGAAAACAAGTTACATCATTCTCCCGCACGATGAACAGTCACGTTTCGGTCCATTCACTTATCTCTAATGGACACATGAACTGAATAGGTCTCCTCAACAGACTGCCCGGAGCAGTCCGGACAACGCAGGACCGAATGAGTCCATCTCTCCCTGGAAACAGGTCTGTTACCCATTTTCCAGTCCTGCCTGGGAGTTTTGTCCTCTCCCATCAGGACGACGTCTCCCGCCTTCAGCAAAGTGGGTGTAGGTGTTTCACACCTGTGAGCTGACTTCAACTCCATCAAGTAGTCCTTGTTCCAGCTGTTCCAAAAGCTGGTTAAGAGTCTCTGCCGGTACCGCCATCTCCGGCTCATGTCCTCTCTGCTCGCAGTGTTTGCCTGAGATGGTGGAAGCAACGTTGTTGGTGGTAGAGAGGTTAGTCTTTCCCCCACCAGGAAGTGAGAGGGGGTAAGTGGCTGAGGCTCTGATGCATCATTGTGTACATAGGATAGAGGCCTGGAGTTCAACCTCTGCAAGCATGCTGTTAGCTCTTCAGAGGTCAGTGAAGCCTTCCCCATGACCCTCTTTAAACATGTTTCAACAGATCTCACTAGTCTCTCCCAGAAGCCGCCCCAACAAGCAGCTCGCTCGGCACTTCCAGGTGATCCCCTTGTCAGTGAAAACCTCTGTGAGCTCTGAGCCCTTGAATGACTTCCATAGTTCCTTTAGATCGTGGTCTGCTCGTTTGAATGTGTTAGCATTGTCTGAGTAAATAACTTTACACAGTCCTCGTCTTGCTATAAATCTCTTTAAGGCTAAGAGGAAACTTTCTGTCGTCTGATCTGACACTAACTCTAAATGCACAGCCCTGGTGACAGCGCAAGTGAAAAGTGCAACATATGCCTTCTTAGCCTGACCGCTAGACTGGCCCTGCAGCATCCACCCCAGGTACTTCAAAGGGTGGAGACTCAGTCACTCGGTCTCTGGGTAGTGGAGCTGTAACCTGCTGTAAAACAATGTGATACCACCCGCTTGACTAGCTGTCTCCCCCTTAACATCCAGTATCTCTCTCTCACCTCAACCAGAGTATCTCTGACCCCTGAATGCATCACTCTCTCATGACAGCGCTGAACTAGTAGCTCAGTGTATCTGTGATCTTTAGGTAGCACCCATGGGTGCTTCTCCCTAAAACTGAAATCAGAGTGCTGTAGCCTACCTCCTACACTCATAAGGACATTTTCATCTAAGAATGGTTTCAAGTCTTTGATTTTCGAATCTCTCTTTATGTGTTGTCCAGATTTCAGCCGTCTGAACTGTTGCTCTCGGGTTACCTTTGCCCAGTACACGTCTGCTGCTGTGAGCTCTTCTGAAGATCGCTCACTGAATCCTTTGATTAGAACGGGCATCAGCTCTGAACCTTTCCACCCATGCAGTTATCCTCAATACAGTGTTGAACCTGCTGTACGTCTCTAGGTCTAGTAGTGGCTCAGCTTCTTCAGTGCTAGGAAACTGTACTACAGCCTGAAAGTTAGACCTCAGCTCAGCGTTCACCTCGTCTGCATCACAGCTCTCACCAATGACTCCTGCTCCATCTGTGTGTAACAGGGAAGCGGGTCCACTCCACCACAGCTTGCTTTGGATGAGGTTCTGGACGCTCTGGCCTCTGGTGGGTAAATCAGCAGGATTGATTTGCCGCTGCAGTGAGCCCACGACTCTGGACTTGTGGGTGCTTGTGTTTCAGTCACTCTGTTCGACACAAAGGGCTTCCACCTTTGTGCTGAGCTGCCAATCGAATGGAAAACCATCATCGAATCCGTCCACATGTAAAGCTGAATCTTTTCCATGTTGAGTTGCTTGAGAAGATTATTCCCTAACCTTGCCCCGATTAGTGCACCCATAAGCTTCAAGCGGGGGACTGACATTGTCTTCAATGGAGCTACCTTTGACTTGGAGGCCACAACACTTGTTACAACCTCTCCATCTTTGTCCTTGCAGACAGGCGACAGCACTGGATGCCTTTTCGCTGGCATCGCAGAAGACATGCAGTTTGATTGTCTGTGAGTTTGGTTGGATCTCAATTTGGTACCACCTCGGAATGGCCACCAGGTGGAGCTTTGGCAGCTCTGCACACCACTGATCCCATTGTTCAGCCAGGTCTGAAGGCAGCTGCTCATCCCAACCGATCCCCCTCTCCCACAGCTCTTGAAACAGGCACTTGACTCTTACGGAGCGTCCACACTACAGCTCCAAAAATAGCTTGGAGCTGTGCGTGTCTGGAGCTTGGGGATTTTATTCAAGCAACACGACCAACAACCAATCACATGAATCTCCCGCCCCCGACATACAAAGCAAAAAACCCCGGGGATTTTATGCGAGCAATATATATATAAACCCCCCAAACAGGCGAAAACCTACCAGTTTCCCCCACTGTCTCTGCCACCTCCCTCCATGCCTGGTTCCTCCGGTTTGTATCCCGGTAGGTGAAGAGGGTCTGGTCATACAAAACCGGGTGATTTGCTACGGCCGACTTTTTTTGAAATATAGAAATGAACGGCGGGATATCTCTCCCAGCTTAGACGCGGTTTGATTGGCTACGGCTTCAGCAGTCAGATTTTGGGAAACGGGATTTGATTGGCTGGCGCTGGCTACTCCGGCGTCAGAAGTTGAACATTGTTCAACTTCTTTCGCCGGAGACGCCGGAGACGGACCGCTCTGCTACCCACAATTCAGTTCGGCGAAAAAGCGCGGCTACGTGACGTCACCCCATTGAAAGCGAATGGGCAGATTGGAGCTTTCGACGCTGTAGTGTAGACGGGCCGTTATAGTGAAGGGAGTCAGGAAACCGATGGGGTCAAATACTCGAGCTGATGTCTGCAGTACACTTCTCTTCGTATTTTCTTTGCCTTTTAAAATGTCCAGCAGCAGTGGTGTAGTGGGCGTTGGACGCGGGGATACGGCGTACCCCCACTTATTTGAAGCATGATTTTTTTTGAATAATTTAATAAATATAAAATTGCCAGTGATATCAGTTGCAAGTGTGTATTTCTTGTAATAATGACGAAAACATAATAGGCAGATTTCACAGTAATTATAATAAAAACGTAGCTCAAGCATTTATGCAACTTGATTTGAAGCGTGTGTGTGTGTGTGTGTGTGTGTGAGGGCAGCACCGTGTGTGTGTGTGTGTGTGTGTGTATTTGTCCCACGTCCCACAAAATTGAGACTATGTCCCGCATTTGAGTGACAGTCGTGCAGAAAGGCCGGATCCGTTCGACAGCCGGCACCGCCCTTTATTATAATATTTAATCTCTAAACGGCATCATGTAAGTTGCGCTGACAGGCGACACAGGGGTCTACACACAGTGTACCCCCCCCCCGTTTACAGTTCACGAGTGCGTCCATAGTGTCTCCCTGTCCACCCCCCTCCCCGTCCACCCAGTAAAAAAATCCCCACTACACCACTGTCCAGCAGTCCCTTTAAGTGAAATACAAAATGATCCATCTCTGCTTTCCGGACTAACCCTAACACCTTCAGTACATTTCCACAAGCGGCTGTTTCTGTTTTTTTATTGGTAGATGTGAGTGCTCGTATATCCTAACATCGTTTTAAATGTTGCCAGTTTGAATGATTTGAATAGTTTGTTTTACTTCGCATATTGACTGGCTAATGTGCCATTTTATTTGTGTTTTACAGCTGTATGTGTCTGCCTGTCATGTCTGTGTTTCATCTGGTGTAACTTCGTACATGCTGCCCCTCTTGGCCTGGTCGCTCTTGGAATAGAGATTTTAATCTCAATGAGTCCTGGTTAAATAAAGGATATATATCTGGTGTGTGCTCCACTCCACTTTCTGTCCACTTGGCTCTCTGCTGAATGTGTCCCCGTGTGCCCAGGCTCATGCCGGCGTGAGGCAGAATCTCCTTTGGGTTGTGGTAAGTGAAAAGGCTTCATCCACTTCACACGAACTGCAAATGATATCACCAACATAGAGACTCTCTCAGTGCTTCCACTGCTAGGCTGCTCTGCTTCATACGGCTTGATATGCTTTCTTATTGTTGCAGCTAGCAGGAAAGGGCTAGGTGACACTCCAAATGTCACTCTATTCATGCTCATGATACGCAGCTCATCTTTACCGCCTTTGGTTGGAGGCCCGTGTAGCCACAGGAGCCTAACAGCATCTTTATCCTTTTCTGCTACCTGCAGTAACGCCTTGGTCATTTCTGCAGTAAAGGCTATCTGGTGGAGTCTGAACTTAATGATCTAACAGGTTTGGGTTAAGGTGTGGACCCCAGGGGCGTCGCCTGGACCTGGAAACATTCGGGGCTTAGCCCACAGTGGCAGCGCTACAGACACATTTTATACTGCAAGACTCCCCACACGCACATACACAATTGCGCCATCTGGTGTCACAAACGTGTGTCTGCGTTAGCTTTGTTACGGCAATGGATTGTGGGAGATTCTCATAGCACGTGAGGATCTCTTGAGGGTAAGGTGCCTGTATTATCTCGGTGGACAAAATGTATGTTTTTATTTTATAAGGACAAGAACGTACTGTTGTGTTTGTTTAGTTTAATGTTAATTGTTTAATGCTCACAGTCACAGCAACATGTTTTTGTGTGATTGGTTTTATATGATTTATCAACGTGATCATCAATAGCTAATCTGAGCACCAGAACCCAGCTCACATGTCCTTTTATGCTGTCCATTGAAATGCAGGAAAGTAATCACCAGCTCCGAGTGATCTGTTGCCGAGGGGACACTACACCGGAGTTACATAAGCAGAGAAAAAGTGCTATTTTGGGGGGAACTCACCTCCTCTGGGGTCCCCCAGGAAGATTTTTTTTTAAACGATGAAGTTAAAAGCATCAATCTTGTGCACTTTGAGAGCAACGTCAAGAGATATGGATACATCTCTCAACACCCATATGTCAACAAAAATCAAAGAATCCGAATCAGAAACGGGTTTATTATTTAAAAACACTTTATTTTCCAATTAAATCATAAACTATGTCAAATTATTAGAAGTTGTTAGTAATCAGATTAAACAGAACCAAGGGATGGGTTAGGGTTAGGGTTAGGGTTAGGGTTAGGGTTAGGGTTGTCCTATTGGTCTGCCAATAGGACAGAATCATTCCTACAAATGCAGTTTGAGTAATTCACTTAATATATTCACATCACACTTTAATATAGTCATTTCCACTTAATATAGTCATCTTTCTGCATTCGACACTAAGGAAAGCTGTACAATTTGACATGCCTCCGACAATGCAGATCATTTTTAAGATGGGGGTCAAGGCTTAATATTTGGGAGCATAGTGTCCCTTGCCCCCCTTTCAGGAGCCCCACTGGATTAGCTTTGATTGAAGTATTTGTATAAAAAGCTTGTTGGCTGACTGTCCATCTCATAATGTTCACATATAAACTAGCTGTCAATAGGAAATATCAATCCGAATAATTAGAATTGAATACAAAAAAAAATCCGTCACAAAAAGAGATTGCACATTTAAAAACAGGTGTCAGCAGGCAACGTCAGTGGCCAGACAGCCACATGTACTGCTGCAAATACGTTCAAACATGCTGTCGACACGTAAAGCAGTGGCAACTATGCCACCATTTCAGCTGACTCTTTCTCAGAAACACTGTCACATAACATCCAGGAATCATATATTTCAGTGCTAGTTTGATGCTAAGCTAACTATGAAACACTTTAACTGACAGGACTCCGGATCAAGTGTGTACTGTAAGGTAGCTTCTATCTTCATGTCGAACAGCAAGTCAACCTTTCCCAGAGAGCTTTCTTTGAAATCACCAGGTGACGCTAAAAAATACAACATTTAGATTGTATGACAAAGTGTGTATAATATATCTGGCTAGCTAAAGCTACTTGCTAACGGTTTAGCTAACCCCCGCGATTCAAAGCAACGTCAACGTAGCTATAATGTATGCTTTGCTTACATGTTCGCATAACTTGTAAGTTTACTGACATTTACATACCTTGTTCACCTGGCTCAGGTAGTGGCTCTGGGGTTGTTGTTGTTGTTGTTGTTGTTGTTTGAGCCACCACTTGATAGTTGCCATCTGTTTTATTAAAAAACATGTCTAATGTCCATCTTCAGAAACTCCGCGTCCGCGGCTGAAAGTGTAAACACACTGTCACAGAGGAGAGGTACGTCCCTGTCAGCCAATAACACACGTTTATTTCCATGCAACTCTCTGATTGGTCTGGTGGTTGCCTCTGTTGCATTCACTGAACACGGGAAATTACAGTCCTACCATCGTCTAGGTAAAGTACGGTTAATGTATTATATTATTGAGGGAGAATTTGTCCGGGCTAAAGAAAAAACATCCGGGGCTTTACCCCAGGCGACGCCCATGGACCCGTCAGCAAACAGTCATTTAGTGAGGGGCAACCCTCTTCGTGTGATGATCATCAAACACAATTCTTAGTTTAGTTGTTGCTTTATCTTCTCGGATAGCAGCATGATGTGGCATGTCATATTTCACAGCCTCCGGTGGCTCTCCTGCTGATGTGTTCACTGGTGCATCCTCACAGACGCCCTGCTGCAGTTCATCCTGTATCACATCATTGTACATCTGTTTTAAGTCTCCTCTTAAGACCTTCAAACCTCCCCTTTGCTACTCTGAAGTTGTTTGGGAGATCTTGTCTCTCTGGTCGCCATGGCAACTCAACTTGATAGCAGCCATCTTTGTATTTTACAGTCTGTTTGAAGTTTTGAAGAGCCTCTGTTTCCTCTGGGTTTTCTCATGAGCGATGCCCAGTGAGTGACTCCACCTCCCAGAAGGCGTGTAGCTGTTTGGAGATCTGAGTGTCCTCTTCTAGACTTATGTGCACACAAGTGGCTTCGGTGACACCTGAGGTTGTTACTGGCCCTTGCAAAGCCCATCCAAAGCTGCTTTCTCCAGCTACCAGCCATTCTGTTATCCTCTGGACCTCGCCTGTCACCACTCTCCAGTGATAGTCTGCTCCTATTAACACAGACAGCGCTGGATCATCAGCGCCTTCCAGTGGAAAATCAGCAAGCTGCAGACCCTTTTTCTTTCATTCGTTTTGGATTGGTTCGCCTGGCACCTTTATCGCAGCACTGCCCACTTGAGGGGTTTCCACTGCTTCCATCTCTATTCCTTGCTGAGAATTCCACACATTTTTTAGGGACACTTTCACAACGTTGCGCTGTACTATTATTGGAGAGGTGGCTCCAAAAGTGTGAAGATGTAGCGTCTCCTGCCTTACTGTTGGGGAAATAATTTCCAAAGTCCATAACTTTGACCCAGTTTATCAGTTCAAACTGTCCTGACTGAGCACACGCACCTGTAACCTTGGCTGCTGTGCTCTCAGTGTTCTGTCTCCCTGTTCCTGCCTGTTGGATCAGCTGATAGAGGTGTTATGGTTCTATGTTCCTGCCTGTTGGATCAGCTGATAGAGGTGTTATGGTTCTGTGTTCCTGCCTGTTGGATCAGCTGATAGAGGTGTTATGGTTCTATGTTCCAGCCTGTTGGATCAGCTGATAGAGGTGTTATGGTTCTGTGTTCCTGCCTGTTGGTGTCAGCTGATAGAGGTGTTATGGTTCTATGTTCCTGCCTGTTGGATCAGCTGATAGAGGTGTTATGGTTCTGTGTTCCTGCCTGTTGGATCAGCTGATAGAGGTGTTATGGTTCTATGTTCCTGCCTGTTGGTGTCAGCTGATAGAGGTGTTATGGTTCTATGTTCCTGCCTGTTGGATCAGCTGATAGAGGTGTTATGGTTCTATGTTCCTGCCTGTTGGATCAGCTGATAGAGGTGTTATGGTTCTGTGTTCCTGCCTGTTGGATCAGCTGATAGAGGTGTTATGGTTCTATGTTCCTGCCTGTTGGATCAGCTGATAGAGGTGTTATGGTTCTGTGTTCCTGCCTGTTGGATCAGCTGATAGAGGTGTTATGGTTCTATGTTCCTGCCTGTTGGATCAGCTGATAGAGGTGTTATGGTTCTATGTTCCTGCCTGTTGGATCAGCTGATAGAGGTGTTATGGTTCTGTGTTCCTGCCTGTTGGATCAGCTGATAGAGGTGTTATGGTTCTATGTTCCTGCCTGTTGGTGTCAGCTGATAGAGGTGTTATGGTTCTATGTTCCTGCCTGTTGGATCAGCTGATAGAGGTGTTATGGTTCTATGTTCCTGCCTGTTGGATCAGCTGATAGAGGTGTTATGGTTCTATGTTCCTGCCTGTTGGATCAGCTGATAGAGGTGTTATGGTTCTGTGTTCCTGCCTGTTGGATCAGCTGATAGAGGTGTTATGGTTCTATGTTCCTGCCTGTTGGATCAGCTGATAGAGGTGTTATGGTTCTGTGTTCCTGCCTGTTGGATCAGCTGATAGAGGTGTTATGGTTCTATGTTCCTGCCTGTTGGATCAGCTGATAGAGGTGTTATGGTTCTATGTTCCTGCCTGTTGGATCAGCTGATAGAGGTGTTATGGTTCTGTGTTCCTGCCTGTTGGATCAGCTGATAGAGGTGTTATGGTTCTATGTTCCTGCCTGTTGGTGTCAGCTGATAGAGGTGTTATGGTTCTATGTTCCTGCCTGTTGGATCAGCTGATAGAGGTGTTATGGTTCTATGTTCCTGCCTGTTGGATCAGCTGATAGAGGTGTTATGGTTCTGTGTTCCTGCCTGTTGGATCAGCTGATAGAGGTGTTATGGTTCTATGTTCCTGCCTGTTGGATCAGCTGATAGAGGTGTTATGGTTCTGTGTTCCTGCCTGTTGGATCAGCTGATAGAGGTGTTATGGTTCTATGTTCCTGCCTGTTGGATCAGCTGATAGAGGTGTTATGGTTCTATGTTCCTGCCTGTTGGATCAGCTGATAGAGGTGTTATGGTTCTGTGTTCCTGCCTGTTGGATCAGCTGATAGAGGTGTTATAGTTCTGTGTTCCTGCCTGTTGGATCAGCTGATAGAGGTGTTATGGTTCTGTGTTCCTGCCTGTTGGATCAGCTGATAGAGGTGTTATGGTTCTATGTTCCTGCCTGTTGGATCAGCTGATAGAGGTGTTATGGTTCTGTGTTCCTGCCTGTTGGATCAGCTGATAGAGGTGTTATGGTTCTGTGTTCCTGCCTGTTGGATCAGCTGATAGAGGTGTTATGGTTCTGTGTTCCTGCCTGTTGGATCAGCTGATAGAGGTGTTATGGTTCTGTGTTCCTGCCTGTTGGATCAGCTGATAGAGGTGTTATGGTTCTGTGTTCCTGCCTGTTGGATCAGCTGATAGAGGTGTTATGGTTCTGTGTTCCTGCCTGTTGGATCAGCTGATAGAGGTGTTATGGTTCTGTGTTCCTGCCTGTTGGATCAGCTGATAGAGGTGTTATGGTTCTGTGTTCCTGCCTGTTGGATCAGCTGATAGAGTGTTCACACCAACCGAGTGTCCCTCCACACCCTACTGTATCACTCAGAGTAGTTGTGGTGTTTTTCCATCTGATGGTCCCTGTATTTCTAGCTCAAGATTCTCGATTGTGATTTGTTGAAACGTGCTACGTTCTAAAAACAGCTTGTTCTTCAGATAAGATGCTATATATTTTGCAATATATTCTTGTGTGGGAGGCCACAGAAGTTGAGCATTACAAGAAAACATCATACAGGTAATTCAAGCATGCATTACTTTTTCTGCGCTGACTTGAGAGAGACACAGTCTCTGGTGGTTCTGTTCTGAATCAAATTGAAATGTTCTCAACTAGTTTACATGGTTTTTATTGCAGTTTCAGTTTCCAGAAGCAATCATCCAAAGTTTGGTTTTGTCCTGTTTTGGCTGAAGAATATTCTCAGCCATCCATAGGTTGTTTTATATTTAAAATGCATTTTAAAAGGGCATCAATTGTTTCAGAGTTCACAAGGTTCGAGGCTCTAGACTATCTATATCTACGCCGGGATCCGGAGTCGAGGCTGATCCTCTTGCTGTAGTCCTGTGTCTTGGATCCTCTATCCTGAGTTCTGGAATAAGTCGTGGACTTCGGGTCTTGGCTGAACCTGTCTCTGCGGTCCTGCCTTGGGTCTCGTCATGCCGCTTTCCTGATGGCTTCCACAGGACTGTAGCTGACATCCTTGTGGATTCATCTTCTCATTACAGACACATGCATTTCCTAACATTCGGTCTATATGCTGTAAAATGTATTATCTCTTGGATTTACACACGGCATCTATTGCACGTCTGTCCGTCCTGGGAGAGGGATCCCTCCTCTGCTGCTCTCCCTGAGGTTTCTCTCATGTCCCCTTTAAACTGTGGGTTTTCTCTGGAAGTTTTTCCTTGTACGATGTGAGGGTCTGAGGACAGAGGGTCTAAGGACAGAGGGTCTGAGGACAGAGGGTCTAAGGACAGAGGGTCTGAGGACAGAGGGTGTCGTTTTTCTCATACTGATACTCTGAACAATCTGTGCTGTTGTATATGCTGTAAAGTGTCTCTACTGTAGGCTAATTGTATTAGATTACAGCTTTGCTGCCTGTGATTCCCAACGACGTGATGAGTCCTTGGCAAGTGATATATATCGTTTGCTCTCTTTACAATAAATAGTTCAACTTAGAAGTTGTCTGTCTTTTCTGGAATTCTGAACCCAACATACTTCAAAATACTGTGAGAATGAATAAAATCAATAAACCAACATTTATAAAAATCAATCAACTTATTAAAAACATCTTCTCTACATGTTATTACATTTTAAATACTATGTTCATGTCCTTTCTAATAGTGTTAATGTGTGTGTCTCTGTCTTCACGATGTACATGTCCCCTCTACGGGACGAATACAGGTCTTCTGATTCTGACAAGTGGCAGACTGGATGCTGCTCTGGAGTCTCACCAGGCGTCTCTAAGACAGCTGGAGATAAGCAGGGGTTTACCATGTTAAGACAACAATTCCATAAGAGATTTTTACGATATAGAAAAAACTGTTAAATAAAATAGTTTGAATTGGGAAATAACCCTTGATTTAAAATTCACGGCCTTAAAAACATTTGTTTTTATATTTTTGATGTTAGTGTTCTGTACATTATTCACACTTGGAACTGGCAAACAAAGTACATACATTTTGTAAGAGCAGGGTTAATTAAAGTGATCTTTGGTTGAGAACATTTATTTTCGAATGGTTCCGTTTTTAAGTTATGAGTGACTTGTAAGTTTGATGGCCTTATTGCACATTTTCAGCTGTTCAATCATTTATTCTTTCGCAGTCTCTTTTTGCTTTTCAAACATAATCGTTATTTTCTTTTTTTGATTTCATTTATTTCCAGGTGGTTTCAGGTCACAAGACATGTTTCAGCTTCTCAATGGTTGTTGTTGTCAATGGTAGTTTACGGTCAAAACGATCTACAACAAAGTCACAGGAGAGGGGTCAAATGTCTGCAGGAATTTCATTTGAAATATCAATAAAACTGAGCTACTTGATAATGTTCATTTTGAAATGTATCCTAACCTTATAATGTAACCATAATATTCAATTTTAATTGGGTAAACAGAATTTAACCTTCAATCCAACTATTGCAAGTCAAAACTAGAAAATGCATTTCCTGCAGAAAATGCGTGGAATGCTGTAAACTGTGAACATTTATGGCTGAATTGAGCTGAAAATGCAGAAAAAGCTGAATGTGTTATTAGCTGAATGGTAGCTGCTTTTAGCTAAACAATACAGAAAAAGCTCAATATTTAAAAGAAAAGGTTTAAAAAAGGTATAAACAACATCATGTATAGCCTTGATGTCCTGAAATAGCTGAATAATGTAATAGTTGAATGGGTTCTGCAGCTGAAAAGAGGCTGAAGGAGTTAAATATCAGATATAAGTAGTAGTGAATGAATTTGTATTAAGATGAAAAAAGAAAGTAAAAAGGCTTGGGAAAGCAGCAGAATATTTGAACTGCAAACTTTTGAACTAACTTGATGGTGAATGATCTGTCGCCATGGCAACGGCATTTGATGACATCCCATAATACTCTTAGATGTGTTGATGGCTGCATCGTTACCAAACCTGTGAAGTTTTGGGCCATTTCGAGTATTTTCACTGAAGTTATGAGAAAACCGTGTTTTATGGTGAGCATTGTGTTGCCATGGCAACATCATTTGAATACATCTCAAAACTGTCCTGTAGATGTCTTCATGGCTGGACTGTTGGCACACATGTGAAGTTTGAGCACTTTTTGAACATTTTCATAGGAGGTTACATTACTCTCTCTCTCTTCTCTTGATCGCCCTCTCTCTCTTCTATTGATCATTCATCATCGGTGTGTGTCTGTGTGTGTGTGTGTGTGTGTGTGTGTGCATGTGCGTGCGTGTGTGTGTGTGTGTGTGTGAGAGATAGAGAGCGGATGTGTGTGTGAGAGAGAGAGAGTGTGTGTGTCTTTGTTTCAGAGAGAGAGTGTGTGTGTCTGTGTATGTGTGTGTGTGTGTGTGTGTGTGTATCAGAGAGAGAGAGAGAGAGAGAGTGTGTGTGTGTGTGTGTGTGTGTGTGTGTGTGTGTGTGTGTGAGAGAGAGAGAGAGAGTGTGTCTGTGTGTGAGAGAGAGAGTGTGTGTGTCTGTGTGTGAGAGAGAGTGTTTGTGTCTGTGTGTGTGAGAGAGAGAGAGAGAGAGAGAGAGAGAGAGAGAGAATGCTCTGATGATGTCACTCACTGTGTGTGTGGCTCCAATCTGCGCAGCAACACCATAACAACCAACTGCAGCACTGAGTCCCATAAGAATGCATTGAGGAGTATATCTGACAATTTTGCCACCTGTTCAAAAACTATGGCTCTTATCAAAAAATTACCAGACCGTGAGCATCAGGGAACCCCAATGAACTGAAATATGTTGTTTTTTTGGGTTTTGTGTGTACAATGTGGAGATGGGAGCAGTTTGTCTAAAGTGTACTTCTCCCTGCTCTGAAGAAAGATCCAGAACAATTTAACAGGGGAATCAATTGGGAGCTAGCTGGACTTTTTCTCTCTTCATGCCCTCAAGAGGCATTTTGTTTAATATTTTTTGTTAATCTTTTTTTATTTTCCAACCTAGGAGAGGTTTTCCTACGTTTTCCATGACAAAATATGTCTGAGGAGTGTAGGGTTTGGGAAGTATGGCAAGTTTAAAACATTTTTGGGGGAGAATTTTGAGCTGTCCTGCACTCTGTTTTGAGTATAGAGTTAACGAGCTGCTCCATCCACTCTAATGTAAACATCTGAAAAAGGCCTCTCTACCAAGCTCCAAACTAAATTCAATATCTCAGAATGTTTAAAAGATATCAAAAGTAAAAGTCAAGTTTGAATAGCTGAAGGTCTTGTGGTCATTTGAAAGTTGGAATGAAGTGTCTGGCTGAAATTATGTGGAAGGAGATGCATTTGGCGCAAAGTGTAGGAAAAGTGGATTTGAAGGCATCTCCCATCAGGGGCGGATCTACCGGGGTGGCATGGGGTGGCAACTGCCACCCTAAACAATAGCCTTTCCATCCCAGCTGCCACCCCAGTTGGCATCTTTGTTTTGAAAGAAAAGTTGTGGCTCATCGGACATTTATGAGAGAAAGTCTCTAATGTCCGAGTGCAAGTGAATGCACCACCAGATGCACGTCATGTAACCCCTCCCCCGGTCCTGGCGCGAGAGTGGAAATATGATTGGTGACGAATTCACTTGAACGGGGGAACGGTGCAAAACGAGAAGCCTTTCGTTCGGACCCAAGCACTGAAGGAATGAGGTAGTTGCGGTCTACAATGACAGAGAAGAGAATGTCAATTTTGGCTGTACTCAGCATTGAATCAAAACGCACTACAGCTGTTGATCTGAATAAGTTTGTGAGGCGTTTTGCTGAACAAAATAGTAATCGCTGCATTCAGCTGGAATAGACATGCCAACTTGATGCTCTGCTCACGGATGACTCGATGAGAATAACAAACTGTTAAGATTATGACCTTATATGCGTATATATTTTTTTCTTTGTGGGGGTCTGCCCCCAAAAAACAGTTTTAAGTCCTGAGAAAGTAAAATAAGACGGTGTGTAAAACTACACTGCCCAGCCAACAGACAGTAACCACTTTGATGTAACTAGGCCAGTAGGTAAGGACTCTCCACTGGATAATAACTGCAGCGATGTTTTAGCTGAATACACGTTTTTTAACCCTAACCGATGCAGTTAGTCACTTCTTTAATGTGTGTTCTTTCTGATGTAAAGTGAAGGTTGTAACTGTATATCAATAATGATATAATTACTTGTTTTTCAAATTTGAAGGAGGGTGAGCAAGCATCTTGATGAACATTCATCATTAACTCCTCCAAAAAATATAGTTTATTCAATAATAAATGAATATGTGAATCATAACAGTTCTTCACTATCTGTAAAGCGTCTTTGAGCACCTGTAAAAACGCTAACAAATTAAATCTATTATTATTATTATTATTATTATTTATTAACAGTGATTGACAGCTGATAGGAATAATATGATTGTTAATAGTATCATATTCATTCAGACAAACATCGATGAGACAGTTAATTAATGTACTCATTGCAGCAGTCTGCATAGATTCGTTGCCCTGCTGGTCTAAGAGTGAGACAAACTCATTCAGTTATTGTTCAGTTAAAATTCATTAAATTACATCTGCCACCTTATATGTAAGGCTTTACTGAAGTGCCACAATAATATCACCTATGTGATTGATTTAAAAATATTAATATTGTGGCTTTCCAAGTTAAAATTGATTGTAGAGGTGTAACGGTTCACAAACATTTCGGTTCGGTACATACCTCGTTGTTAGGTCACAGTTCAATTCGGTACGTTTTCGGTACAGCAGAAAAAATTATCACACATTTTTTTTTCATTATTATTAAACTGTGACTAATGTATTCAAATAAATACAAAATATAGTAAAATAAACATTAAGGTGCAGCATTTCGATGAACTGAAATATTCTGTATTTGAACTGTACTGTACTAGTACCTAAGCAGCCAGCTTGACATTAGGACTTGCTTGTCATTGTATTTTCATGTTATTTAAAGAAAGATGAACTTGTCCACATTGCTGCTGAAAGGGCAGATCTGCTGGCACTAGCAATGTCTCCTGCTGTGGAGAACACCCTCTCTAGGGACAGTGGCAGCAGATACAGCCAGGTAGCGCTTTGCTAACATGGCAACATAAGGATATTTGGCGTTTGTAATAGCTTTGGCTCGGTCTGAACTTTCTGCGAGTGGTGGAGGCTTAGCTGGGTTTGCACTTCAGTCTTTTTTCTTTTGGTACCAGTGACAACTTTGGTTCGGTCCACCTGTCTTTGTCCGTCATCCTTGTAAGTAACTGCGAAACCAAAATGTTCCCAAACCGGAGACTTCAATGATGCTGGAGGATTTTCAGCTCAACTTTATCTGCGTTCGCCATTTCGACAGTTCCTCAAATTACTGACTACATTTGAACGCATTCCTGTGACCAGCTCTCATAGTATGCCTCTCGTCCAATGAAATTAAATGATATAGATTACTTCCAGAAAGTTGTTCATGTTCTCAATTGTTTACGTTTAACGCTATATTCGTTCGGTACACACGTGTACCGAACCGAAGGGCCCGTACCGAATAATTTCAGTACGGGTACGTGTACCGTTACACCCCTAATTGATTGATATGATTGCGATTTAAATCAGCATATACTTCTGTCAGGGGATGCCACCCCTCAAAATCTCCTGCCACCCTCTTGCCACCCCATGAATATTTGTCTAGATCCGCCCCTGTCTCCCATTGACTCCAATGTTAAAAAATAGTTTAAAAAGCTGAATATTTCAAAAAGTATTAAATATATTTTAAAATGTTGAAGGTTTCTTATCAATTGCTGAAAAGGCTGAATAGTTTAATATTTGAATGGTTTCTGTAGCTGAAAGTAAGCTGAAGTTATGGAGAGCTAAAGTATTGGCTGATTTGAAGGCTCTTCCCATTGACTTCAATGTAAAAAAAAGAGTTTAAAAAGCTGAATATTTCAAAAAGTATGAAATATTTTGAAAAAGTTGAAGGTTTCCCATCGATTCCTGAACAGGCTGAATAGTTTAATATTTGAATGGTTTCTGTAGCTGAAAGTAAGCTGAACCACTATAGTACTTCAAATCTTTATTCTTCCCCTTAAACTTAAACTTATTTCAGCCAATACTTTGCCACTCCATTAAACAGCATTCCACTAATAAATGTTGGGAATAGTTAAAGGTGGGGTAGGTAAGTTTCAGAAACAGGCTCAAGATACACTTTTTGTTATATTCCATGGAATGCTCTTAACATCCCAATAGCAATGAATATCTGAAGTGCTTTGACAACAAATCCATACAAAAATGTCATCTGTAGAAGGCGTAATACTGTAAAAGTACAACCGATTAGCCGGCCCGGCTAAACGGATTGGATGGCCTACCTGCCTATCAGCCTTCCATCGGGGCACAAACTTATCTCGTGCCCTCATTGGTCATGTGCGCGTTCGGGTGTGTTGGAGGAGGGGCTCTGTGAGGAAGAGGCAGATTTTCTCCGGTTGTGTATTTTCAAATTACCCCAACATATTAGCACTCCAGGTGGTGTTTCTACACATGTAGTGAGTCTTAGTTGGGCTTTGCTATGGTGAGTATTGGCAGTGATACATGTGTTTTCCATGATGATGGTTTGGCTGGCTGTATCACACACACAGGTTCTGATTCCATCGTACAGTTCTGAAAGTAGATCCAGTTCAGAGTCACGTAACTCTTCCATTTTGCTCTTCGTCATACCTGTTCTTCTCTCCCCCTTCTTATCACCAGTTCTCTTTCCCCCACCCCCCTCTACCTCTCTGCAGCATGCTCCCTTTGAACAGAGGAAACGTGCAAGTCTGCAGCAGCAGGAGAGATGAAGTGATTCACGGTGCGGAGAGAGAGCGCCGCTTCCTTTCTCATCTGCTTTTCTGTCTCGATCTGATTAGTGTTTTTGGTCCTCCTCCTCCTGCTGCCTGCCTGTCTATCTGCCTGCCTGCCTGCTGCCTGTCTGCCTGTCTATCTGCCTGCCTGTCTTCCTGCCGGCCTTCCTGCCTGCCTTCCTGCCTGCCTGCCTGCCTGTCTTCCACCTTTACTTGTTGTTCATAGCTCTGTTATGGATATCAGGACGGTTGTGACCATCTCAACTCTTTTACTCATGACTGCTGGTAAGTGCACATTATTATTGAGACATATGGAGTGCAGAAAAGTTTTAGCCTTAATCCATTGAGATAATTGGACACTACCAGGCCTGAACTGAAAACTCATACAATATATAAGGAGTGTAAAACTTGTTATATCTTTTGTTATATACTTGTTACTAACAGCGTTTACAATCGAAACAAAAATATGTGAGAACATTTTATATCTTGTATTTGATTCATCCACTACACAAAAACAAGACCATTGTGGAACACATTGTCTCCAGATAGTCATGATGTCCAAACACAGCATCACCATAGTGTCCCTGATGAATGGCCAGGTAACAAACAGCTGACTTTCCTGTTGGTTACAGTAAATAGTAAACGTCGTCTTCTCTGGGGCGCATGCTATACTTCTACAGACCATGTGATTGTGAAATGAACAGGGTCCGGTGGAGGTGGCCGACACCTAAATATAATATAAGTCTGATTCACTTACTGTGGCACTCAGTAGAGTAGATTTCGCAACAGTCCACCGTACACGCAAACTATTGCTTTGTAAAATAATGTGATGCCATTACCTAAGTCAAGGCTAAATACATTTTATATCCACAACAACAGATCTGTTTGAAAATACTGTATATTAAACATGATTTTAACATAAGTAGAGCGAAAGATTTGATCTGCTTTTTGCTTAAAATGTTAGCGTACCATAGTACTATGGTGCTATTAGCCCCATAGTATTTCTAAATTATTTTAAACTACAAAGTTGCATGTGTTAATTGTAGGGACGCGGTGAATGTTTTCGTTGTCCTGGCGTTCTGTCTCTTGTTGCTGAATTCATTTCAAAGTCGAGTCCTCTCAAGGGAACCTCAGTCAAACCCTTGTCTTCAAGCATTCAACTCTCAATATGGTTCTCCACTGAGCAGCCCTTCCCCACAGCAGACCTTTTAACTGGTCCTTCAGCAGGTGAACTGATGACATTACGCATGGCTGCATTCCATGTATGTGTGTGTGTTAGGGCGTTAACACGTTAACGCTCAAACACTTTAATACATACAAGAAAAAGAATCAAATGACCAAGTTTGACCCCATCGTCCTCCCATAATGCCGTGCCGATGTTTACCATGAATTGCTTGGCAGTGAAAGAGCAAAGAAAGTCGAGGAACTGCCTCAAGCCACATGTCCTCACTGACTGGAGAGCAGTGCTCATCAGTTCAAACCTTCGCTGTAACGGAACACCTGATCCAGGACCGATGTTCTGCACTCGCTCTTTAGGGGTGGTGAAAATGAAGGAAAGGCATTTCTTTAACTCGTGCTCCAGTTCCTTGACGTTACACAGGATGTGAGGCTCCAGTTCCCTGACGTTACACAGGATGTGAGGCTCCAGTTCCCTGACGTTACACAGGATGTGAGGCTCCAGTTCCCTGACGTTACACAGGATGTGAGGCTCCAGTTCCCTGACGTTACACAGGATGTGAGGCTCCAGTTCCCTGACGTTACACAGGATGTGAGGCTCCAGTTCCTTGACGTTACACAGGATGTGAGGCTCCAGTTCCCTGACGTTACACAGGATGTGAGGCTCCAGTTCCCTGACGTTACACAGGATGTGAGGCTCCAGTTCCCTGACGTTACACAGGATGTGAGGCTCCAGTTCCCTGACGTTACACAGGATGTGAGGTGGAGGAGAGCGTCTCCACTGTAGGAGCTGCGGCTCCGTGACAGCAGCTCTGTCCGTGCTTTAGTGTCGGAAACGTGTCTCTGTTCTCAGTTCTTTGTTACAACTTGGTTTTCTCTCTCCCAAAACAACTAAATACTAGTATCTTACACTTTTGATTAATCATGATTAGTGACAGATGGTACAACAGGACTTTAATTGATGGACACCATTGGTGTACCCTGGCTTTGTGTTTGCGGCTCTTTGGCCGCACCCCCAGAAGGGAAAGTCTTCCAGAGCTGCGAGGGTGAACGTCTCCTGTGAGAAGGGTCCATCGACCCATTGGAATGGAAGCACATATTCAGAGCATGAAGTGTTCTTTGTTTCATGTCTTTTCTAGTGCACTCAATCATGTGTGAGAGCCCACATGTAAGTGAGGTGACAGTAATACACGGCAGACAGTCATGGAGACAGAGGAGAACATGACTGTCACCATGGTAACTTTACACAAACTCGTGCCTCTCATCATAATGACTCAGTGTGACAGCGTTAAAGAAAACACAGAATAGAATAGAATATAGTTCCTTTATTGTCATCGCACCAGGTACAACATTTAAAAAAGCAATCCTCGCAGTGCAATTCCACATAAAGAGAATAAATATATATCTATATAAACATATACACACATAAACATATAACTAATGATCACATCACATTGCACTCACATGGTTTACAATAAAGTAACTCTATCATTAGGAATGCAACTTCAATATTACATGTTGAATGGCTATGTTTTTAAATCTTTAGCATTAGAATTCACTTCCTGGAAAGTTTGAATGTTGATTTTTCACCGTAGATGGCAACCCCTTTATTACCGCACATCAACATGTCTCAACCTGGTCTTAACATTTGAGTGGACACAGATACGATAGGACACATCAACATGTCTCAACCTGGTCTTAACATTTGAGTGGACACAGACATGATAGGACACATCAACATGTCTCAACCTGGTCTTAACATTTGAGTGGACACAGACATGATAGGACACATTAACATGTCTCAACCTGGTCTTAACATTTGAGTGGACACAGACATGATAGGACACATCAACATGTCTCAACCTGGTCTTAACATTTGAGTGGACACAGACATGATAGGACACATCAACATGTCTCAACCTGGTCTTAACATTTGAGTGGACACAGACATGATAGGACACATCAACATGCCTCAACCTGGTCTTAACATTTGAGTGGACACAGACATGATAGGACACATCAACATGTCTCAACCTGGTCTTAACATTTGAGTGGACACAGACATGATAGGACACATCAACATGTCTCAACCTGGTCTTAACATTTGAGTGGACACAGACATGATAGGACACATCAACATGTCTCAACCTGGTCTTAACATTTGAGTGGACACAGACATGATAGGACACATCAACATGTCTCAACCTGGTCTTAACATTTGAGTGGACACAGACATGATAGGACACATTAACGTGGAGAAACCGGTTCTCGATTTGTTTTTTAAATCTAGTTAAACGTGTTTTAAGTAATTTAATTAAAAAATATATATATAACATTTAAAATGTAAAAGATAACACTATAAAAACACAGGTTTAAATAATCAGATGCACTGTGAAGCTGACCGTTGAGCGGCCCGACCAAGCAAGGAGGCAGAGAATTCAAATACAACCCGGTGTGGGCATGTATTCATCGCTGTGGTACAGGAGACAGCCTCCATGTTGCTGCCCAGGTGAACACAGTCACCAGCCACAAGGATCTCCCCCACACTACCAGCCTCCACAGACAGGAGGCACAGAGCCTAAATACACACCCACTAATCAGCAATTAGACACAGGTGAGGGGGGAGTAATTAGACACAGGTGAGGGGGGAGTAATTAGACACAGGTGAGGGGGGAGTAATTAGACACAGGTGAGGGGGGAGTAATTAGACACAGGTGAGGGGGGAGCAATTAGACACAGGTGAGGGGGGAGCAATTAGACACAGGTGGGGGGGGGGACAACACAGGGAACCAGGTGAACATAATCAGGAGTAACAGACATGGGGAAAGGGAAATACTTTTCAAAATAAAAGCACATGTGCAATTAGTACAAGGCCCGAAGCCGGCAGTCCACAGGGACGAAGCCATCTCCGTCACACGAACAATAGCTGAATTCCATTTAGCTGCATCAGGTACACATTTATTCATTTTCATTTAACATCCTGGCTCCAACATGGTGGAATGAGCTCCCATTGACATCAGATAGCTTACACACCTTCCGGCGCAGACTGAAAACTCATCTCTTTCGACTCCACCTCGAGCGATAGAACTACTAACAGAGCACTTATATACTAACAAAGGACTGGCTTACCTAAAGCAGTTGAGGAGCACTTGAAATGGTTTTGCTCTATGAAACCTGATGTACTTTATGATTCTGTTTTCTTCTAGTTTGTATTCTGTTGGTGGAACGCACTTATTGTAAGTCGCTTTGGATAAAAGCGTCAGCTAAATGCAATGTGATGTAATGTAATATGTTCATACAAAAAATAAAACAAACTAAAACACATAAGAAAAAAAAGTTACAAATAACAATTTTTTCTAAGAGTAAGGAATTTCAATGATCTATTAAACAATATATAATGAATTATATATAATACATAATGCTGATATCTATATGAAAATATGTTGTTATAAATAACTTACTAATAATGAATATATTATTTTCACCCGTACTAATGAAGTGTCACATATTCATACGCTAGACATACATAAGGATTTATGTTTTAAAATGTGGCCCACCCAGGCTGAACACATATTGAGCTTTTTCAAATCATTGCATCACACATCTGCAGCCAGCTTCAGTGCTGTCTGCAGGAGCCCCTCCCAAAGCCACACACACACACACACACACACACACACACACACACACACACACACACACACACAGCTTTTTGGGTCAAACTTACCTTTTTGTAAATATGTTCTTGTGAATGTCATCGACATCATGAACAGGATGGCTCATGACTAAATTGTATTTTTATGTCATATATTTATAATACATGTTTTTGTATTTATCAGGCTGATTGTTAAATAATGAAATGCAGAATGTAAATGACAGCTTGAATAAGTAAAACATATTGGGATTAGCTAACCATCACTTCATGTATGAAGTGGATCAATGTGGCACTGCTGATAGAAAGATGCTTAACAGAATTGTAATTCAACATTATAATTGTAATCAATACAAGTGCATACTTATGAGAGGCCGTCTAGCTCACAACTCGTACTTGGTCTTACAAACAATATCAGAATCTCACACGTACACCTTTAAACTCTTTTATACATAAACACTTTCACACGCACAATCGTTCTTTCTTTCACACACTTTGGTCGACCATAAATCAAACTGTATTTTCTTAGAAACACTATTATTCCCACTTACAGACAACATCATACGATAATATTATACTCTAGTAGTGAATGCAAGATGGAAAACTGTGTGTGTGTGAGAGAGGAATTGTAGTATGTATGAGGGTATAGTAGTGTGTGTGAGAGAGAATGATAGTGTGTGTGAGAGAGGTATTGTTGTATGTATGAGGGTATACAGTAGTAGTGTGTGAGAGAGAATGATAGTGTGTATGAGGGTATAGTAGTGTGTGAGAGAGAGAATGATAGTGTGTATGGTATAGTAGTGTGTGAAAGAGAGAATGATAGTGTGTGAGAGAGAGGGATTGTAGTGTGTATGAGGGTATAGTAGTGTGTGAGAGAGAGAATGATAGTGTGTGTGAGAGAGGAATTGTTGTATGTATACTAGTAGTTCAGATCCAGTTAATTAAGATGAATTAATTACACAAAAATTAACGCATTTTAATCGCACTTATCTTTGCACAGCGGAACGTTTCTCACTGGATGAGTTTCAGGCGTACCGATTATACTGGAGCACCAACTAACCTTCATGACTTCAGCATGGGACTTCAAACAACAACAAACCACGGTGAACAAGTCAAACATGAACGAACAAGCTGATGAGACCGCTTTGGTCGGCCCCGTGGATGGGACATTTTGTTTTAAAAAACGGATGGATGGAAGCGTCGATAAGAGCACAGTTGTGTGCAAATTATGCAACAAAGAATTTGCATATCACCGCAGCACATCAAACCTAAAGTATCACCTAAATGCAAAGCATGTAGCAGCTAGCGTGGACGTTAGCCCGACTCCGAGTGCAAGGAACCACACCCTGACCCAACCCACACTCAACCAGATGACTGGTTTCAGGGCCAGGATAAGTAAGTCCACGTCTGAGAGAGTAACCAGCTCCCTGGCTCACAGGATTGGGCATTAAGGATGGCCCGGGGCCATCTAGCATTTAGCTCGGGCAATGAAGCCTCACCTGCTGGATGCCCGATCGGGCAATCTATTATGCCAGTATCATGCAGCTCGCGGATCCAGTAATGAGTGACCCGACAGTAGGGATGCCAGCGATTATTCGATTATTCGAATATTCGTTACAGTCTCCATAATCGAATATTATTTTTAAAAATCGATTTTATTTATATATATTTTTTTTATTATTATTTTTTTTTCGAGCTTAGTATCAACCAAAATATATATAAATATATATATGCTGATAATAGTAATAGTATTAATACTTGTAAATGGCCATTGGTCACACCACCAGTTTGTTTTACTGTAAACTTGGAGGAAGCCTGCGCAGAGCAGACTGCTGCTGCAGCACGCTACACACCGACCTCGCCCCCACCCCCTCTCCCTCACACCGACCCCGCCCCCACCCCCACCCCCCCTCTCCCTCACACGTGCGGCTAAAGATGAACAAAGCGGCAGCCGGCAGGTAAACATAGTTCCTCCTCGAGGAACTACTTCAAACTTACAAGTCCAAAGGAAGTTAAATGCAAGCTCTGCGAAAAGACGTTGGTCTATCACAGCTCAACCTCAACAATGCGTTCGCATTTGAGTGCAAAGCACGCCAAAGAGGTTACAGAGAAAGACGCAGCACAGCCGGCCATTACCAACTTCACTTCAAGGCAACATCGTTGTGATGACATGCTTGTTTGTTGTTTGTACTGTTAAACATGTTACAGTCAAGAAAACAACGGAATTCCTTTTGTCTGAGTAACCCATGGGGTGGGGTGGGGGGGTCGAATAATCGATTATTATTCGCCAGGGCTGCCGAATAATCGATTTTGATCATGGTCAGTTTCTGGCAACCCTACCCGACAGTAAAACTAAACACATCTATAACTAGTTTAGGTAGTTTGAGAGCTAATTAAAATAGCTACGTGTGATATTCTAACCTGAAGTGTGTGTTTTGTCCGCTCACCGCTGCATGTGCTTATGCAGAGCTGTGTGTCGACTCGTCAGCAGCAGCTGATCTCTCTCTCCCGTCAGATCAGACTTCACTCGCGTTTATGTCCATATCGATCAGATCCAGCTAGTTCTAGCTAATGATATGACTACCTGCTTATTAAAAGACACCTAAACAATAAGTGTCGCTATGCAACCGGGTGAGGCCACAAAGTATAGCGCAGCATTATGCATTTGTTTACATGCCCACCGGAACCCCGAGGCATTACCAACAGATCAACGCACAATCAACCCACACAGGACATCTCTTTCTCCACATTAAGTGTTAGACATTAGAGTTGACTATTCTTGTCTGTCACATACTCTTCTTGTCTGTCACATACTCTTCTTGTCTGTCACATAAGTGGCGCAACTGAAGCGGTATTGCTCTAAAGGGAAATTATTTTGACCGAAGATATTTAGATTTGCCGGCTAACGGGAACTCTGACGTGTGCTTCGCGGATGCGCTCGGCTCCTCTCGACTGCTGCTCGGTCAGCTTCCGGATGAGGAGGCATTCGTTCGACCAACTTACAGTAGTTAACATTACAAACGTACATAATGTGGCCCTGTGCTTAAAAATGCGATTAATTAATTACAAAGCCTCTAATTAATTAGATTAATTTTTTTAATCGAGTCCCGGCTCTAATAAGAATAGATCATATTTAATCCAAAAAATATCTATTTGTGATCATACTGTGTGACCTGCTTGTATGTACTTACACTATAGGTGTACTGTTCTCTCTATGTGTTCTACTGTCTCAGTGTGAACATAGATTAAACAGCCAGCCAAAGTCTTTTGAGAGCCAGGGAATGAGCAGTCATGCTCCTTTATTTAATTATTTACAGTCTACTGACATTCACACGGAGTTAAACTATAAAAAAAGAAGATACAAGGCACTTAAGGATCTCATACATGCAAGTGTAACATACACAGATTAACACTTAGGACCGCTAAGTGTAAACAAGGTAAATATAGCTAATGCTAGCTGTGCAATAAGCATGTATAAAGGCTATTATGGCTAACGCTAGCGTGTATGCTAGCGCGAATGCTAACGCATTTTAACGCAATTTAAACATCTCTAATTGTCATCACATAAACACAATACATGTTACTAATCCTTACAGTCAGTGTAAGTGTCAGGCTTACACTTACAGCCATTGCTTTCTGACGGACTTGACTCTTTTACTCTTCAGGTTACACAGGAAAAATTAGTAGTAGTCGACTGCCATTGTGGGCGGTGTCCGTCAAACAAAAAACGTAGAGCCAATCAGGAACTGAGAATTTAGTCCAACTTCCTTTTAAATCAAACTCACTTCCGACTCAATCATACTCTTTCACACACATAACTATTCTTATGCACACACCCTATCATTCTGTTTTATACACATACCTATAGTCATTCACATGAACTTATTATTACCTCTTATAAGCTATTATTCGGCCTTTCATTCACTGCTATTCTGTTTTACATACATGACTATTGTTATTAACATGAAATACTATTCCCTCTTACAAAGGTTATTATTCTGTCTCACACACATTGTTTACCGATTACACACATACTACTATCCTCTTTCACATACACTATTAATGTTCTATTAGATTATAGTTGTTTGTGAAAGACGATAGTGGTGTGTGCACGAGAGTATGATGGTGCGTTTAAGAGATTTGGTTTTTGTGTGTGAGAGAGAATAGTTATGTATGTATGATAGTGAATGAAGGAAGGAATGACAGTACGTTAAAGAAGGTATGATGCTGTGTGTGAAAGAGTCTGGTGGTGTAGATTCTGACGGCCTCTCATACACACACACACACACACGCACGCACACACACACACACACACACACACACACACACACACCCACACACACACACACACACACACAGAGCGTGAACAGTGACCCCATAATGTAAATGATTGTGTTTTGTCATCTTCAGAGCACTGTGCTTGTGTAGCATTTCTTTATTCAGGATGCCCACCCTCCATCCAGATGCTAGTATGTTGCCTGGGAGGCAGAGCCAGTCTCCCAGCAGGCCGCTGAGCAAGGCACACGCTTCAGCTCCGCAGGGACCCTAGCAACAGTTTGACTTATGCCTTCTCCATACTAACTGATCTTCTTCTCCCAGAATCCAACCAATCAACACCTGGGCCAAACATCACAGAGCCCCCCCATACTCACAGCAGCAACAGGGGCTGTTCCTGCCCCCCCATCCCCGGCAGCCCTGCCCCTCCCACAGGCCTCCTGTCCATCACATGGAGGAGTCAATGTGAAGGAGACGTCCAGCTGATATTCTACCACCCCGCCAACTCCTCCTCTCCTGTCTGCCATGGAAGTAAAAAAACCATCCTGAATATTTTGAGAAGTGTGTGTGAGAACCAGCGAGGATGTAAGAACTCAATGAGCTGGGTCAAAGGAGAGGAGCAGCAAGGTCATAACATCACTGAGCATGGAGCAGAGGAGATCAGCTGTGAGACCCTCAGGGTCCACTGCCCAGGTTGGTCTGCTGTGTGTGTGTGTGTGTGTGTGCGTGCGTGCGTGCGTTTGTACGTGCGTGTGAGTTCGTGCGTGTGTGTGTGCGTGCGCGTGTGTGCGTGCGTGTGTGTGTGTGAGAGCTAAAGTGTTGTCATGCCCTCTCATGGTTTGACATGGTGGACTCGGCAGCCTTTAGCAGACGTGTTATCTCCACATGCAGAGGGTTAAAACCAAACCACTATTAAAATGTGATATCGGTACACCTTTGATTTCCACGCTTCTTTCCCTATCAGAAATGAAGGGAAATCAAGTTATTAATGAAACACATTTCGAATGTATAGAATATTTAACAGTCCCTAATGTATCCATGTTTATTCGTGTGTTAACCATAATAGCCAAATAACAACAGAATGACTTATATGTATGTTACATATGGGAACATTTGGATTTAAATCAGAAACTTTCTTATTAAATGTTCAGGCAATCAAGTCTACTTTCAGTACCAGACCGTTTTCAACCCTTAACACAAAGGTCACTTTATAGAAAGCCTGAAGTATGAGCAGAGATGAAACAGTTACTAAGACGCAGTCCACAGAAACAACCCGTGCCACAGAATAACAAGTCACTAAACATCATGTTATTTTGAGATGACTGACGGCATGTGAAGGATGAGGGTCACAGTGTTCCACAGCTGTGTGCAGCCTTCTGACGGACCACCACTCATTCTGCGTGTTGTGTGATATCCGGTCAGATAGCTACCAACATGTTCCAGAATACAAACCTTCTCTGTAATTATATTATGACTTATTAAGAACTTTTGATCCAGTTTGATCCACAGTCCATCTGGATAGGATCAGAGAAAGCAGCTGAGCAGAGGTAGCAGGTCTGCTGCAGCCCTCATCGCGAGGCAGGCAGAGGCACACTCACCTCGTCCTCAGTCTGTGACCCGGTCTGTTGATTGGAAAAGAGGTTTTGGCCCAGTTGAGTGAAGAAAAAAGAGCGACTTTTGTTCTGTGAAAGGGATTCAGTGTCACACGTGTGACACGCCTTCCCTCCCATCCTTGAAACTGATCGGATCCTCTTTTCTGATTTACTATTTTTGTACAGAATTAATATGTTAGCAGAACCATAAACACGTCAGTGGTCTGTCTGCAGTGTGCCCTCTTTGTAGAGAGACGAGAAGGAGCATGTTGTATTCTTCTTCTTATATATATATATATATATATATATATATATATATATATATACAGTGGAGGAAATAATACATTTTTGATCCCCTGCAGATTTTGTAAGTAACTTCCAAAGAGATGAACAGTCTGTCGTTGTGATGGCAGGTTTCTTTGAGTAGAGAGTAAGAATATCAAAAAGAACATCCAGAAATGGACCTTATATGAAAGATACAAATATATTTGCATTTAACTTTGGGAAGTAAGTATTTGATCCCCTTGCAGAACATGTGTTCGTACTTGGTGGAGAAACCCTAGTTGGACACAGAGGTCAGACGCTTCTTGTAGCTGCTCTCAGGTCTGTGCACATCTCAGGTCCACTCCTCTCTGAAGACCCTCTCCAAACCCTGCAGGTGTTGAGGCTGATGCCTGGCCTCTGGAAGCTTCAGCTCCCTCCACAGATGTTGTTAGGTCTCCCGAGACGTGACTGGAGATGAGAACCCGCTATGCAAGCACTACAACTGAGACTGTGGTGAAGTGTCAAAAAGACTTTATTTTGTCCACGACACTGACAAGGAGTTGCCGAAGCACACGTAGAGGGAAGACGTGGAGCTGTGCTGCTCAGGAGGGGAGGCTGGGCGTGGCAGGCAGAGCGGCTGGAGGGTGTGGATCTGGAACAGGAAGAACAAGCAGGATTAGGAAATGATCTCCCTTCACTAGGAGCATCAAAAAGTCACTGGGAAAAACACTAGTAGGCCTGGACGATAGTTTACCACTGAAGAATAAACGAAGAACTGGCGAAGTCTGAGGATGGGAACCAGGGTAGTGGCAATCAGTGAGATGAGCAGCAGCTGAGGAGGTGAGTTGGCGGGAATCGGAATGTAGGTAGCCACGCCCAGCCAGGAAGACAGGCACACAGACACGCGGACACACGGACACGCGGACACACTGACACGGACACACGGACACACGGATACGGACACACGGACACACTGACACGGACACACGGACACGGACACACGGACACACTGACACGCAGACACACGGACACGCGGACACACTGACACACAGACACGCGGACAACGCGGACACGCAGACACACAGACACGGACACGCGGACACGCAGACACATGGACACGCGGACAACGCAGACACACAGACACGGACACACAGACACACAGACACGGACACACAGACACACAGACGGACACACAGACCCACACACAGACACACACACAGACACACACACACACACACACACACACACACAGACACACACAGACACAGACACAGACAGCCACACACACACACACACACACACACACACACACACACACACACACACACACACACACACACACACACACACACACACACACACACACACACACACACACACAGACACACAGACACAGACACAGACACACACAGACACAGACACAGACACAGACAGCCACACACACACACACACACACACACACACACACACACACACACACACACACACACACACACACACACACACACACACACACACACACACACACAGACACACAGACACAGACAGGGGAAACAGAAGGAGGTAGTACTGCAGATCCTCACAGATGTTCTATGGGATTAAGGTCCGGAGACTGGCTAGGCCCCTCCCTCACCTGAATGTGCTTCTTCTTTAGCCCCTCCTGTGTTGCCTTGGTCGTATGTTCAGGGTCATTGTCCTGCTGGAAGACCCCTCCATGACCCATGTTCAGAGTCCTGTCTGAGGGAATGAGGCTATCGGCCAAGATGTTAGGGTACATGGAAAAAAATAGTACTCCTAACATCTATAGAGAACCGCAGTGACGCGTCCTAAAACCCGGATGTAAACTTCTTCCGGTTCCTTCGTCAAAAACCAATGCAATTTCTCCATAGGATTTTGGAAAATAGCTCGAAATAAGATCTGTGGTTGACACACATTTAAGAGAAGGATCACGTTTTGTTCATCTGGATAATCTCCACATGTCTCCCCTACTTTTATAATTTTTGAATCATAAATCTAGTCGCCAAAAGCTAAATGCTAACGTTATGCTATAAACGAACTACAAGCCAGTACAGCAGCTGGGTCGCACGACTTCAACGTCACGCCAACTTAAGATCGTTTCAACTGACTTGCACTGAAACTGCACTTTGAACACTTTAAATATATTAACATTTTAAACTGTATACCCCGTTTATCTAGGCCCTTTTTGTTTTATGTATAGGCTACATGTCACACTGTGGGAAACGATATTTCTGGATGTATAACACATGTAGAATTTGTTTACAATAAAGCTGACTTTGACTTTCGCGCGCTTGCATATTTTAACAAAGCTTTTCATTTGAGCCACACTGAATTCAACTAGAAGTCATGGCTGTCAATGACCAGTCTGATATCGTTTTACAAAGATGACAAGAAGAGTGTAGATAGAGGAGAGAACCACTACAAAAGCGAGCAAAATATGGTGAAGAAAGTCTGTCTAAATTAAATATATGGAAAATATTCATATTTTAGACTGCACTGTAACTTAATAACTTTTATCCATGTATTTTTCCTTAATGTTTATTTTATTAGCTTTTCTTTTTTTTAATGCTTAATGTCTTTCATTTCTTTTTTGTAAAGCACTTTGAATTACCCTGTGTCGAAAAGTGCTCTATAAATAAACTTGCCTTGCCTTGCCTTGCCTTGCCTTGCCTTGCCTTGCCTTGCCTTGCCTTGCCTTGCCTTGCCTTGCCTTGCCTTGCCTTGCCTTGCCTTGCCTTGCCTTGCCTTGCCTTGCCTTGCCTTGCCTTGCTTGCCTTGCCTTGCCTTGCCTTGCCTTGCCTTGCCTTGCCTTGCCTTGCCTTGCCTTGCCTTGCCTTGCCTTGCCTTGCCTTGCCTTGCCTTGCCTTGCCTTGCCTTGCCTTGCCTTGCCTTGCCTTGCCTTGCCTACAAGTCAGGACACGTACAGCAGTGCAGCCTAGATGAAGGTGTGCTTACCGGTGTTGTCAGGGCTAGCATGAGGGACAAGGTTTATAGTGTCGGTGAGTAGTGATAGCAAGAGTACCGTTAACCTAGAGTTCATTTATTCACATTAATTCCCATCAACAAATCCATTTGATGTGTCACATGACATCTTTATTAGGCAAGGCAAGTTTATTTATTTAGCACTTTTCAACACAAGGCAATTCAAAGTGCTTTACAAAAAATGAAAGACATTAAGAAAATGGCATTTAAAACCAGTCATTAAAAAGAAAAGCTAATAAAAGAAACATTAAAAGAAAAAATACACGGATAAAAGTTACAGTGCAGTTTAAGATGAATAAACTGTGAATAGTTCAATTAAAAGCAGCGACAAAAAGAAAAGTCTTCTTGCTGGATTTGAAAGTAGTCAGAGTTGCAGCGGACCTGCAGGTTTCTGGGAGTTTGTTCCAGATGTTTGGAGCATAATAACTGAACGCTGCTTCTCCATGTTTAGTTCTGACTCTGGGGACAGGAAGCTGACCAGTCCCTGAAGACCTGAGAGATCTGGATGGTTCATAGTTTAGCAGTAGGTCAGAGATGTATTTTGGGCCTAAACCATTCAGTGCTTTATAAACCAGCAGCAGTATTTTGAAATCTATTCTTTGACACACAGGAAGCCAGTGTAAAGACTTCAGAACTGGAGTGATGTGATCCACTTCCTTAGTGTTAGTGAGGACTCGAGCAGCGGCGTTCTGAATCAGCTGCAGCTTCCTAATAGATGTTTTAGTGAGACCTGTGAAGACACCATTGCAGTAGTCGAGTCTACTGAAGATAAAGGCACAGACAAGTTTTTCCAAATCCTGCTGTGACATTAGTCTTTTAATCCTAGATATGTTCTTTAGGGGATAGTAGGCTGATTTAGTAACTGCTTTAATGTGACTGTTGAAACTCAGGTCAGAGTCCATGACTACACCTAGATGTCTGGCTTTATCTGTTGGTTTGAACATTGCAGACTGAAGCTCAGCGCTAACTTTTAAACGTTCTGACTTGGCTCCAAAAACCATTACCTCAGTTTTATCTTTGTTTTATTGGAGAAAGTTCTGACACATCCAGTCATTGATTTGTTCAATGCACTTACTCAGTGTTTGAACTGGAGCATAGTCTCCTGGTGAAATGCAGACGCTCCTGGTGCGTTTAGGGGGTAACCCCCTAAACGCACCGTAACCCCCTAAACGCACCGTCTGCGTTTAGGGTAACCCCCTAAACGCACCAGGAGCGTCTGCGCTGCGTTACGGCTGCGCTGCGTTACGGCTGCGCTGCGTTACGGCTGCGCTGCGTTACGGCTGCGCTGCGTTACGGCTGCGCCGCGGCTTTCGCAAAGATCGCGGCCACTCTAGTCAATGGGTGCTGTTCCACCAGACGCGCCGCCCCACGGCTCGGCGCGTCCCAGAAGCTCCTCGCCGCAAGGAATTTCTAAAATATAGGATGAATCCTATTTTTGAAGCGGCGCAGCGCGGCGCAGGCAGGAAGTGATGAAAATCACCTTGTTGTCTGCTTTGCTGGTTGAGGGGGTGCACCGGGTGAACCCAAAACCGGCTCCTTCTCCTCCCCCCCACCACCGTCTTTCAAGTAGGAGAATACTGCTGCGTTCTCCTCCGGTTTACAGGCACTGTCAATTATATATATATACAATAATTATGATGATGAATGCATATTTTTTTACCACTAAAATACAGCAAGACATCTTTGATTCATGTCGTTTATAACTGGAATATTACAATTATTATTAACTGTGTCTGAAGTCTACAACACAACAACATAGGAAATAACAACAATAAACCCGATTTAAACGGACACAAACATAAACCATTTAACTACGTAGCCTACTTACTTGTAGAAGTACAAAATGTCCAGGAAATATTCCAAAATCAACAACAACTGCGAGGCTGCACACACGACGCTCCACTTCCGCAACGTTTTGAAATGCGCCTGGTGTGTTAGGTCGCAGGAGGAGGTCGCAGCGTGGCGCAGCCGTAGCGCAGCGTGGCGCAGACGCTCCTGGTGCGTTTAGGGGGTGGCTTCCTGTCAGCTCGTCTGTTGGGAAGATATCAAATATTAGTTTTATGGAAGTCACACCGTCACATATAAGAGCATTAAGACATACAGTACATAGGCTAAAACAAAACATCTAAAGATATAACCTTGCACTGTCTCGTGAACATTTTCACTATTTTGACATTTTTATAGATGAAAATTGAACTAAAGAAATAAAGGTAGATTAATCCATATTGAAAATAGGTGTCAGCTGCTACACTAATTATAATAGTTATATTTCTTAATTAAGATAAGATATTACTGTATTGATCCCAATTGGGGAAATGTTTGTGTTGCAGCAGCATAACAAGAAAAACTAAATATAAGTTATTATATATACAAAAGTATGTGAGGGATGGAATATTAAATTGAATATAAATGTAAAATGTACATGTGATGTTACGTCCAAGAGAAGCTATGGAGCAGGGAGCTCTCTGCCAGGCAGAGGTTATTTGTTATTAGTTCAATATGTCAAACTGATTTCCCTGACTACAATCTTTAGTTACATGGTGAAACGTTATGCTGCTTGTACTAATTAGACTTATCATATAAGCCACACAGGTTTTAATAGGATGTATTCTTTATCTTTACTTATGTTGCGGTCTTTTCAGCAGTGCCATCTCTAAAACGGCGATACACTACCCATCATTTACATTTCACCGTGACATGGACAAAAATGTAACGTCAGCTTACCTCATGGCACGAATCCAGACTCTCCTTTGGAAAACATTGGCCGGGAAACGCTAGAACGAGCACGTTTCATGCGAAGACCTGTGGCTGCAACCCGGAGCAAAGCAACAAACCATTGCGAAGCTAACTAGTAGCGCTAGCTTTAGCTAACGTTAGCCAACGAAACGAACTGCCGAGTAAAATTGGAAAACACTGGTAATTAATTGTTCTATAATTTGTAAAACTACGGTGTTAAAAATGACCATTTCAAAAATAGAGATTCTAATGGTAAGATATAGATATACAGATACTAAAGAGACTACAGATAGGCTACTAAAGATAGCCAGGTACTTGCTTTCAAGCAGAACACAGGGGAAAACAAACTTAGCGGGAGTGTTTACGTGTGTAGGCGTAATGACGTACAACGGACTCGACCATTTCTGAAGTCCTATTCAGCCACTCGGTAACAACCATCGTTTTTCAGACACGTAAACTCTTTAAAAATCACCAGTGGGGTTACTGCTGATGTATCTACTGTCGTAGAACAAAACGTGATTTATCTCTTAAATTTGTGTCAACCACAGACCTTATTTCGAGCTATTTTCCAAAACCCTATGGAGAGAATACATTGCTTTTTTGACAAAGGAACCGGAAGTGCTAAAAATGCTAACTTACTTCCGGGTTTTAGGACGCGTCACTGCCGTTCTCTATTGGTTATCTGTATAAAAGACACCTGTCCACAGAATCAACCAATCAGATTCCAACCTCTCCACCATGGGCCAGACTAAAGAGCTGTCTAAGGACCTCAGGGACCAGACTGTAGACCTGCACCAGGCTGGGATCGGCTACAAGACCATCAGAGAGCAGCTCGGAGAGAAGGAGACCACTGTTGGTGCCATTATTCAGGAATGGAAGAAAGACATCAGTCGCCCTCGGGCTGGGGCTCCACTCAGGATCTGGCCCCGTGGGGTTTGATGATCAGGAGAAAGGGGAGGGGCGAGAACTACACGGAGGAACTTGCTAATGATCTCAAGGAAGCTGGGACCTCAGTCACCAAGAGAACTATTGGTAACACACTACACTATAATGGATCAAACCCTGCGGCGCCTGAAGGCCCCCCCTGCTCAAGAACAACATGAGAGGCCATCTGAAGTTTGACAACGAACATCTGAATATTCAGAGAAGGCTTGGTGGGAGGAGAGGATGTGGTCAGATGAGACCAACATCGAGATCTTTGGCATCAAGTCGACACGCCGTGTTGGAGGAAGAGAGATGCTGAGTATAACCCAGAACACCATCCGTCTGACGGGGGTCCGCATGGAGGTGGAAACATTCTGCTGTGGGGTTCCTCTGCTAAGGGGACAGGACCACTTCCCTGCATCAAGGAGACGGTAGACGGGGACATGTACCCTAACATCTTGGCCGATAGCCTCCTTCCCTTAGCCAGGACTCTGAGCATGGGTCATGGAGGGGTCTTCCAGCAGGACGATGACCCTGAACATACGGCCAAGGCAACACAGGAGGGGCTAAAGAAGAAGCACATTGAGGAGAGGGGGGGGCCTAGCCAGTCTCTTTTTGATATTCTTACTCTCACTAACCTACCATTAAAATGACTGACTGGTCATTTCTTTGTAAATGAGTAAACTTACAAAATCTGCAGGGGATCAAATACTTATTTCCTCCACTGTATATATATATATGGAAAGAATGTGCAAATAAAGTCACCATTGTACTACACACACCATGAAAGACATGTGCACCAGGCAGAGGGTCTCCTAGCTCTCGATCCTGGGGAGCACAGTGGCAGCCTCTCCTGGGGCCAGAGGGGCCAGGGGGCCAGAGGGGCCAGGGGGCCAGAGGAGATGGCGGGGACTGTAGGTGGGAACTAAAGCATGCAACAGCCACATGTGTGTGTGTCTCCTGTGTGTGTCCAGTTGAAGTCCTCCCAGATGTGCAGGGGCAGCTGCAGGCCTACAGAGGGGGGACAGCTGTGCTCTGCTGCCTGCTGCTGGTCCTGGTCCTGATCCGCTTCACCAGACCCACCGTCAGAGCCCTGCAGAACAGACGTGAGTGCACACACGCACACACACGCACACACACACACACACACACACACACACACACACACACACACACACACACACACACATGAAAGTTTGATATTTTCGAATTAGGATTTGTCAGATTATAGATGATGTCAAAGAAAGGCAGTTGTTTTAAATCTGATTACATTCTAGAAATGATCTGCAGTATGTAAATGTGTGTTTAGTGTTCAGGTTGCTATGTTTTTGGTTCTTAGTTTCTGAAAGGAGGCAGAACCGCTGGATCGGACCTACGCAGAGTCACAGTGGTAAATCAAACACACACACACACACACACACACACACACACACACACACACACAGTGTTAAAGGATAAGTGTCCGTCCGTCACCATTGGATTGAGCGTGGATCTGAAGCCTGATGGCAGCGTGTTGAGGGATGGACAGAGATTGTGGCTTGGGTCTGTATAGGACATTTGTTCACTGACCAACGTTATAGAAAGTGTTTGTCTCTCATCCGTCTGAGTCTCTCTTTCAGTGGCCTATCGAGGAAAGACTGCAGTTCAAATCAATGAGGGAGAGAAGAGACTTTCCTACCCTGGTAACACACACAGACACACACATCTTCAGTATAATGTTAACCTAACCATCGCTCATACATTTAGCTCACTCCTGCTCTGGCAGTCAGGCACCCTAACCCCCTAAACGCACCAGGAGCGTCTGCGCTGCGTTACGGCTGCGCCGCGGCGTTCGCAGAGATCGCGGCCACTCTAGTCAATGGGTGCTGTTCCACCAGACGCGCCGCTCCACGGCTCGGCGCGTCCCAGAAGCTCCTCGCCGCAAGGAATTTCTAAAATATAGGATGAATCCTATTTTTGAAGCGGCGCAGCGCGGCGCAGGCAGGAAGTGATGAAAATCACCTTGTTGTCTGCTTTGCTGGTTGAGGGGGTGCACCGGGTGAACCCAAAACCGGCTCCTTCTCCTCCCCCCCACCACCGTCTTTCAAGTAGGAGAATACTGCTGCGTTCTCCTCCGGTTTACAGGCACTGTCAATTATATATATATACAATAATTATGATGATGAATGCATATTTTTTTACCACTAAAATCCAGCAATACATCTTTGATTCATGTCGTTTATAACTGGAATATTACAATTATTATTAACTGTGTCTGTAGTCTACAACACAACAACATAGGAAATAACAACAACAAACCCGATTTAAACGGACACAAACATAAACCATTTAACTACGTAGCCTACTTACTTGTAGAAGTACAAAATGTCCAGGAAATATTCCAAAATCAACAACAACTGCGAGGCTGCACACACGACGCTCCACTTCCGCAACGTTTTGAAACGCGCCTGGTGTGTTAGGTCGCAGGAGGAGGTCGCAGCGTGGCGCAGCCGTAGCGCAGCGTGGCGCAGACGCTCCTGGTGCGTTTCGGGGGTAAGACTCTGAACCGCTTTCTGTGTGGCAGCTCTGGAG
>CM070480.1:49984490-49991990 GCA_036324585.1 Champsocephalus esox | reverse complement strand
TTCTTTTAAAAAAAAATTGAAATGAGAGGAACTTCATACTTTGACATTTTGCAATGTTTTACTGTTTATTAAACTTAAGGACAACATTAACACATTTTAATTCAGCTCATGCAGCTTTGAAGTAGGCTAAAAAGAAAGCCTATATGAAATATGTCCACCAGATTTTTATTTTATTAAGGTTAACGTTTATTTAATTTATCCTAATCCAAAAAATCTGCAAAAATTAGTAGAATCTCACACACACACACACACCCCCACACACACACACACACACACACACACACACACACACACACACACACACGCGCACACCGTTAGCGGGACCTTCTCTTCCCCCTGTCGGCCCTAAAAGCTTCAGAGGGCGGATAGCTGGGCTCCGAATAGCGTCCCGCTAGCCGCTAGCTAAAGGTAAACACACATAGCAGTTCATCAGCGGTTCACAAAGTACCATACAAACACCACGGTTAACTCAGTATGACTAGTCTCGGACAGAGAAGTGCGTTTGTAACAGGAATGCCAGAGCGGGAGGAGCAGTGAGATATTTTGTCTTCTCGTCTCCAGGCGACCAATCCTGGCCGGTGTCACGTTTCAGCTCTTTGCATATTTTACCCACAAGCCTTAGCAGTTCCTCAGCAGAACTGAGGGGGGTCACTTTAAGTCCTGGGGGGTCAATTGAGGTCCTGAGGGGTCAAAATCACACATTAACACATGCTATTCTGCACATATAGAGCTTTTTGAAGCAGGGTTTTCCTCCTCTGAGCCTCCAGGTGTCCTGGGACCAGAGCAGAGACTGGTCCTGGGTCAGAGAGGTATATATTCCTTCCACATTCTAAGTGTAGTTGTGCGACTTCGGTAACACATACACTAAAATTGGAACGATACAGAGAAGATTAGCATGGCCCCTGGCGCAAGGATGACACGCACAATCGTGAAGCGTTCCCTATTGATTCCTTCCCCTAGCTCTTTTCTGTGATTTCTTAAAGATTTGATATGATTAGGGATGATTTAGGGTGAAACAGCGCCCCCATGGCCCCCTGTGGTACTGCAGATGCAAAGCGTCCTCTGATCTCTGCCTTTCTTTATAACACTTTAGTTCACTAGTTTCACTTCGAGTAGTGGGTTATGCTTTTAACTTGTGGAGGAGAGACACCACCGGACCATAACACTCCTGAGCTCTGTGCCTTCATGACTTCTTCTGTTTGCATCGCACATTTATGTTACTACAATAAGCAGGATTTCATCTAACAGCAGGAGTGATCTGTGCATGTAAACAGAGCAGCATCTGATCACAGTAAATACAGTGGGTCCATTTTCTACCATGCACAATCATACAGCATCTATGTATAGCCAGGGTGTTTCTCAATCGCGAGTAAAGCTGCTCCAGAGCCACTATATCAAGCATACTACGTCAGTGAGTGCCGCTGAAGTACTGTTCCAATGTCCAGCACTCTGCCACAGCTGGGGATCGAACCACGGACCAGGAGTGCTGGACATTGGAACAGTACTTCGGCGGCACTGACTGACGTAGTATGCTTGAAAAGGAGCAGCTTTACTCGCGATTGAGAAACACCCATACAATACAGAGATGCTGTATGAGAAATCAATGTGAGTTTGGAAAATTGCACATTATAAATCTATTCTAGTAGACCTCAACAATGGAATTATGATCAGTAGAAATGGCCATGGGACCTTTAAAGACAAACAGAAACAGCTGTTTTAAATCCACAGCTTCACACAACAGACGAAATTATTTAACTTAAAATTAATATCTTTCGGTTTTAATGACTTTAATGCTTTGCCTCTGCTTACCGGACGTTTTAAAAGTACCGAGATGTCCGACTCTCCTGGACGCAGCCTCGGAGTAAGGTCGACTCATCTTCAGCTGGAAACGCAGTTTTCATTTAAAACCTTAAAAATGTTGTTTTTTATCTTTAAATATATATATATATATATATATATATATATATATAAAAGCTCAGGTGAATCCAAAACATGTCCGGAGACTCCTGGGATGTGTCAGTGGACGTGCAGGAGGCTTCAACTGCCCGCTCACAGGTGAGTGTACAGGTTATTATCAATGAAAACTCCATCACACACGCCTTAGCTTAGCATGCCGTTAGCTTAGCACGCAGTTAGCCTAGCACGCCGTTGGACAAAGACACGATAAACCCTCACAAATAAACATGAATGTTCAGTTTAAAGTTCTGAATCCAACTTTAACAACAAAAGCGTTGTTAGGATGTAATATATAAGATAATAAGATAAGAGGTACTTTATTGATCCCAAATTGGGGAAATGTTTGCTTTGCAGCAGCATAAAAGCAACAAGAAATTAAAGAGTAGAAATAAACAATGCTAGAATTTAAACATCTCAAAATATAATTAAAACTGCAGTTAAAAAGTAGAAAATATACAGTAGACTGTGAAGATAAAACCTCTATGAACTCTGACAATAAAACACTATTGCATGCTGTTAGCCTAGCACAGTGCTTCTCAATGTACCCCCTTTGAAACATTTTCTCAGCCAAGTACCCCCTGACCGACCCCGAATATTTTTGATAGAAAAAGCCTATATATATATAATTACAATATAGTAATGTTCCATCATTACATTATTACATTACATTGCATTTAGCTGACGCTTTTATCCAAAGCGACTGACAATAAGTACATTCGACCAGGAAGACACAACCTTGAAGAAAACAGAATCATATAAGTACATCAGGTTTCATAGAGCCAAGTATTTCAAGTGCTACTCAACTGGCTATAGATAAGCCAGTCCTTTATTAGTATATAAGTACTCTGTTAGCAGTTCTTTGTTTGTAATTCTATCGCTCGAGGTGGAGTCGAAAGAGATGAGTTTTCAGTATGCGCCGGAAGGTGTGTAAGCTTTCTGCTGTCCTGATGTCAATGGGGAGCTCATTCCACCATTTTGGAGCCAGGATAGCAAACCCACGTGTTTTTGCTGATGGGAACTTGGGTCCCCCTCGCAGTGCTGCTGCAGCGAGCCGTTTGGTTGATGCAGAGCGTAGAGCACGCGCTGGGGTGTACAGTTTAACCATGTCCTGGATGTAGGAAGGGTGTCTTGAAGTTAATTCTAGCAGTTACCGGAAGCCAATGAAGGGAGCGGAGGAGCGGCGTGGTGTGGGAAAATGTAGGAAGGTTGAAGACCAGACGAGCCGCTGCATTCTGGATGAGCTGCAGAGGTCGGATGGCACATGCAGGTAGACCAGCCAGGAGGGAGTTGCAGTAGTCTAGGCGTGAGGTGACGAGAGCCTGGACCAGAACCTGCGTCGCTTTCTGGGTCAGCTGGGGACGTATCTTCCTGATGTTGAAAAGCGTGTATCTGCAGCAGCGGGTTGGAGCAGCGATGTTTGCAGTGAAGGACAGGTTGTTATCTAGGGTCACACCCAGATTCCTTGCAGTCTGGGTCGGGGAAACAACAGAGGTGCCAATGTTGATAGTCAGGTCCTGGAAGGAAAAGCAGTTCAGTCTTGTCAAGGTTGAGCTTGAGATGATGAGCGGACATCCACTGAGAGATGTCAGCTAAACAAGTAGAGATGCGTGCGACGACCTGGGTCTCTGAGCGGGGAAAGGACAGAATTAATTGGGTGTCGTCAGCGTAGCAGTGGTATGAAAAACCATACGGGCTAATGACAGATCCGAGCGAGTTTGTGTACAGGGAGAAGAGGAGGGGACCAATAACAGAGCCCTGAGGGACCCCTGTAGTTAATTGACAAGGGTCAGACTCTGACCCTCTCCAAGTTACCCTGTAGGTACGGTCTTTGAGGTATGAGGTGAGGAGGGTAAGTGCAGAGCCTGAAACTCCAAGTTCTTGGAGAGTGCGAAGGAGGATCTGATGGTTCACCGTGTCGAATGCAGCAGACAGGTCCAACAGGATGATGACAGAGGAGAGGGATTCTGCTTTAGCAGTGTGCAGTTCCTCAGTGACAGCAATGAGAGCAGTTTCTGTGGAGTGACCTGCCTTGAAACCAGACTGGTGCGGATCCAGAAGGTTGTTCTGATGGAGATAACAGGAGAGTTGTCTAAAGACAGCGCGTTCAAGTGTTTTAGACAGGAACGGGAGGAGAGAGACAGGCCTGTAGTTTATAACATCTGACGGGTTGAGAGTGGGTTTCTTTAGGAGAGGGTTTACTCTTGCCTCCTTGAGACTGTTTGGAAAGTGACCAGAAGTTAGAGAAGTGTTGATGAAATGGGTGAGAAACGGTAGAATATCAGGAGCGATAGTCTGAAGGAGGTTTGAAGGGATAGGGTCCAGAGGACAGGTGGTAGGGCGGGCAGAGGTAATGAGGGTAAGAACCTCACTTGGCGAGAGAGGGGAAAAGGAGGTCAGTGTGCGGGTGAAAGGAGGGTCTGGTGACCCAGCGGTGAGTAGAGGTGAGTCAGAAAAAGAAGAGCGAATATCATCAACCTTTTTTTCAAAGTGGTTAACAAAGTCGCTTGACAGAAGTGAGGAGGGGGGAGGGGCTTTGGGAGGGTCCAAGAGTGTGTGATTTATTAACTCCTTCATGCCCTAGCACGTCGTTAGCTTAGCACACCGTTAGCTTAGCATGCCGCTAGCTTGGCATGCCGCTAGCTTAGCACACTTTAATTAAAATGTAATTTATGAGATTGTTGTGTGTTGTTTTCAGTTGGACTTCCTAAAGAAACTGGGCCTGTGTCCTCGTGCTGGGATCAAAGAAACAGACATCAATGGTGATTACTTTTTAATGTTATAACTTTAAATGAACTTGAATGTAATTGTTGTATTTCTGTTGTTGACTCAGTTGTTTGTGTTCATTGTGTTTATTTAAATTAATACATTAATGCTAATAAGTCTAATATTTAAATATATTATGAATGCGTCTTTAAAGGGATTTACAGACAGATCTGTTCTCTCTGTGGACGGATCATGATGAGTTTTGGGTAGATGTTGAAGATCTAAGGGACTCTGGATCATTCTGGTGGGACAGACTTGTTTATCTGAAGATAAAGATGTTCCTCTATATATCCAATAATAATCATACATTGGATTCTTAAAGAGCTTTACCAAAGATGCTTTTCATAATGGTCCAGCATGACTCCTGGTGGTCCGAGTCCGTTCACAGAGAGAACAGATCGGTCCTCTTTCTGTTTAAACTGTTGTTTATTGATCCTGAAATGTCAAAAATGGATTCAGCATCTTCAATAACCTCCATAACGTCTCCAGAACCATCCAAATCAGACGAGACATTTTGAACTATTGTCCACATAGGCCAGGGGTCTGCAACCTTTTTGACCAAAAGAGCCATTGTGCTCCTTTTTCCCAAACACATTTTTGTCTGGAGCCGCAAAACATATTTCATAGATTTGTATTTTTATATCAGACAAAAACTACAGTTTGTTGCATTTATTAGGCTATTTATTACATGATATAAAACTGTTAACCTCTAATAAGAAACAAAGAACTCTTATAAGGAGAATTAAAAATAATACACAGACCTACTTTAAAATAAATTAAACACAGCACTTGGGGAGTCCTCTGCACGTTTGAAGGAAACAAATATTATTAAAATGGGCCCACTTTGAAATAAATAAAACATATAGCTGCACCCTAAAAAGAGTTAAAGGTAGGGTAGGTAAGAATGGAGAAACCAGCTCGAGTGCGCTAGAATTTGAAAATACACAACCGGAAAAAATATACCTCTTCCTTCAGACTTCCTCACAGAGCCCCTCCTCCAACACACACGAACGCGCACATAACCAATGAGGGCACGAGATCAGTTTGTGCCCAGATGGAAGGCTGACAGGCAGGTAGGCCATCCAGTTATTTTAGCCGGGCCGGCTCAGATGATTGGTAGTGCTTTTTACAGCGCTACGGCTTCCACAGACTAATGTTTTAATATTCATTGCTATCGGGACGTTAAGAGCATTACATTACAGCATTACATACCCCATTGAATGATGACTGAAGATGGTCAGCTGGCTTCCTCTCCCGTGTTGTTCCTCGATACGTAAAGGCTGCACCACCGTTGACAACTTCTCTCTACATATCAAACATACCGGTAAACCAGCATCGTGTGCTGTGAGAGCAGAGAACTCTGTCCACGCAGAATTAAATCCTGTGTTCCTCCGGTACTTTTCTTTGATTTATCCATAGTTCGCTCATCGAGCCGGGGGTCAGGTTATTCACCTCCAAGAAAAGGCGCTCGCGCGGGACCGGAGCGGGATGTGACACATATTTTAGTTGACCTAATTAAAACCGTTTTGTTTTTTATTTATGCGTATTTATAGTATCACCTCAAAATACAAGATACGAAACATTTTCAACCATGCAACAAAATATAAATAGTCCTACAAATACTTTTATTTTATTTCCTTCTTATTTTTGTCTAAGCTCAAGGGAGCCAGAGCAGAGGGCTTAAAGGGCCGCATGCGGCCCGTGGGCCGCGGGTTGCCGACCCCTGACATAGGCTATAATCAGAGTTGGGTGTCGTAATAATAATATTACTTTTGTCGGTAACGGAGTCTAACGCGTTCTGCCATGTCTCTACCACTTTAGTTTGACCATCTCTGTTACTAAATTATGGGAAATAAATAAGTAATTAGATATCTTACCGTTACTGCGCTCATAAAGAATGATAAGAATAATGCGTCTTGAACTGGTTTAATTAATTAGTGTCTTGACGTTTCACAGACTGTTAGCTTGTTGTGGTTGGCTGGTGTTATGGAAATCTCAGGACCCAAAACACGGCTAAAGAGTATAAGTCAGAGTAAAAAATAAATAAATGGTGAATCGAGAAAGCTGTCTTTTGGTTATTTATTTGAAGCTTCAAATACACGATACAATAAGGTACAAATGTCACAGGTCTGGCAGAGTCTGAAAAGTCTACCAGAGAGTGAGAAGAACAATAACAAAAGCAGAGATTATATGGGGAACAGAGTGGGGAAATGATAAATCTGGATTCACACGGTTAGAACTGTTTTTGAGACACCATCTGGCCTTATGGCCTTCAGAAGGAGATAGCATAACAGTTCTCGGAGCAGGGATGTATGCTGTGTATTGGGATAATCAAACAGGTACAACTGATTAATAGGCCAAAAATGATCGCCAGGGGTGTAACTATACTAGCCACCCATGCTTTCCACCCGCCTGATGTAAGCCAGGCCCACCAGTCCCAGCCACCTGCGTTTGATATGTCATCAGCTTTCATGTCAGCTAACAGGTTGTTAAGATGCAGCACGGTGTCAGTGATGTTCTTGGTGGCGTCGGGAATGTAAGTGCAACAGGAGTCACCAATCACATGACACAGGCCACCCTTTGAGGCGAACAACAAGTCTAGAGCGAATTGGTGCTGCATGAGCATGTTCCTAGAGGCTATTATGAATGGGGACAATGCCTGGAAGCACCCTCTTTAATCACAGATATTTTCTCTAATTCTTCCAATGTCTTAATCGCGTGTATGATGTGTGTGTGTGTGTCACTTCCCTGGTTCGATGTGGTTAGCTACCGAGCAACAAC